>PYAF01003842.1:201718-218529 GCA_007407185.1 Glycine tomentella
TCCTCAAAATTACGAATTGACCGAGGAGGTAATGAATGAAACCATGTCTGAGCCGGTCCGGTCAGAGTGGTAACGAATATCCGGGATATGATCGGCTCCTCAATCCCCCGAACACACATCTGCATGTCGAATTCATCTATGTGCACCTGCGGATCCTGTGTCCCATCGTACTTGTTTAGGAAAGATCCGTCAAAATCTTTTAAAAATCAAGCGTTGACGATGTCGTCTACGAACGGACTGTTATTATACTGCCCCCGCCTGTACTTCCTCCTGTAGACCCCGGCGCCTCCCTCCGGCTGGTAGCTTCGTACTGCCTCCTGTGGGTTTCTGAATGCCACAGGACATGGTATCTCGGTCATGGTCGGCTCACGATGTAGCTCTGTGTTATGCACATTCTCGGCCGGATTGGCCAAATCGGGGTGCATCGTTGGTTCCTGTGGCAACTCCATACGGCCGAGTCGCTGCTCCATCGTCCGTAATCGGTCATGCTCGCCCATCGTCCATCTTGCACAACGTTCGTCCAGTTGCGCCAGCATGTGGTTCATATCCTCCTGTCGCTGAAGGTTTGTTTTATACAAAATACATTAAAATATAACACATTATATATATGTATCATTTTACGCCATTTCAAAGAAAACTAATATAATATAAATTGTTTAAATTTTAGAAATGTCACGGTGTCCTATATTACATCGATTATTGGTAAAGCTATGTAATAGGACGTCGTAAAATGCTTTGTAATAGTAACTTGAGAAGAAAACCAATATGGAAAATTTTCAGGGTGCGTACTTTGTGTAATGAATGTGATTTAATATGTCGTAGTTGTTTGAATATATTAATTTCCGTGAAATTTTTGTCCCTCATGTACCAAGTAAGTTGACTTGTTAGAGGCACTTTATTAAAATATTGCACGTGGATTTTGTTTCTCCAGATGGACGAGCAAGTTGAATTCTAAATAAATCCAGTATTAATTAGTAGTGTTGGCAATAATTAAATATTAGGTCATTTGCGGATCTTCCTTTAGCTATAAGTATGAAAGTTTACTAGATTTATTTGCTATTATTATTATTATCATTATTACAAGTATTTGAATATACTATTTTACTTGTTTTAAGAAAAATTTATAAACTGTATCCTTTATTTTAAAAATTAATTTTTAGAAAATATAATATATTTAATTTATTATAATGTAAATGAGACTTTTTTTACATTTATGACTAGCTTCTAGAAATAGTTTTCTTCTGTCCACAACTTATAATGTCATTGACGGGTCAAATGATTTTTTCAATATCCATCATTTAATTTTGGAACTTCTTTATAATTTTAGTTTTGTTTTTCTTCCAATTTCAAATTTGAAGTTGAATGTAAAATTAATTTTTTTTAACGTTCGGAGTAAAATGAAAGAGAAAACTTAATTATAAAATGTTTGTTTTATACAAAATACATTAAAATATAACACATTATATATATATATATATATATATATATATGTGTGTGTGTGTTGGAAAATATTCGAGAAATTGTATTTTGATAGGAAATTTCAAATGATAGAAGGAGAAGGGATATTGCATAAATTGTTAAGTTTATTATAAATAACAAAATTTATAATGAAAGGGTTAAAAACACTCTCAAGTTCACTGAACCTAGAATAAAAAGATCTTTATAAAGGAGACAATAACTAACTTTCTAATGGAAAACAATTAAAACACAAAAATAGAAAACAGTTACAACACAACCTATGATAATGAATCACTACACTAGATGCTCCCTTCTATGTGACGAGATGCTCTACCAGATTACAGAATATTGGACGACCAATATATAAGACAAGAGTATTGGACAAGACGATCAATGTTGTTGTCCATCCTATCTCTATCGTCCATCGTCCAACAACCAATAATCTCTACCTTGGTTCAATAACATTTTTTGAATTACAAGTAACTTAGTTCATTTCCAGCAATCTCCCGTTAAGTAAATCCAGACAATGCATGAACTTGCTTCTTGGAGCAAGCTTTGTGAACATATTAACTACATTCTTCCTCGTATCAATTTTCTGGAGTTTGACCCTCTTCTCAGTAAAAATGAAGCGGTATTTGATATCAATGTGCTTAGTCCTCACATGATGGACTTGATCCTTGGCTAAACAGGATGCACTCAGACCGTCATAGAAATGATAGTCTTTTCTTGTGGAAAACAAAGATTACTAATTAGACCCTTCAGCCAAATACCTTCCTTTGTTGCTTCTGCCAAAGCCATGTACTTGTTAGACTATTGGCAAGCATAAAAATGTCGTCGTAGGTTACAAATTTTATATAAAATAGACCGTCTCCATAAGGACTTGAGTTACTCAGTTTTTCCAGATCAAAGTAAACAGTTCAATAGTTATGTACAATAAATTTAATCGAAATATCATGGTTTAACGAAAATAACAGAAATAATGGAATTAGCGGAATTAGTGCGTCGGAAATACAGAACATTTACGAAAACAAGTAAAATGAATTTAATTAATTCAAGAGAAACGTAGGATTGGATTTCATAGTTCATACCCTCAGTATCCAAATAATATTAATACATATGAATCATTTTCTAACATCACTAATGTACATATTAAATCACCTTGAATTGACCCCTCTCATTCAAGAATCCTAAGAATATTTTCCGAATATTGATTCCTCGCATATAAAGTAAATATCCCATCATTACAATCATAATCTTGTGTTATTTGTAATCAAAAACATTATGCTCTATTCCTAGTAACACAACATAAACAGTAAATTCATTCAGTTCAAATTATATGAGCACTTTCCAGACAAACTTAGAATTCAATTTCTTGAAACTAGTGATAATGGTACGAAGATTACATCCAATCCTTTAGAGAAACTAGCCGATCATTGTGTAGAGCACAAGATCAACAGAAGAAATGATGAAGGATGCGATCCATGATCCCTTCTATGAAGCTCCAATTCCAATTTTGTCTCTTCTCTCTCCTAACTTCACGTTGTTCTCCCTCTGGTTTCTCCTCCCGTCTTTGTGTTCTCTCTAGTTTCCTCCCTTCTTGCATGACTTTTAAGTGAAATAGTGCAAGAGGTGTCAAACCAACTCACCCAGTCGAGTTGGTTACTTTAGGTTGAAGTAATGTCACTCGCCCAGGTGAGCTAGTTACTGCAAGCTAAAGTAATATCACTAGCCCAAGCGAGTTTATTGCTAGCCTAGGCGAGTTGCACTCCAATATTCTGCAAAAATGACATTTTTGTCCTTCATTTTGGCTTTGTTTCTGGATCCAACAAATAACCATCAGAACATAAGAAATGGATGGATGAATCTTTCATATTTAAACAACAACATTTATAAATGTACAAAATATAAAACAACTAGAATTAAGTGAACTTTATAAGAAAACTACTAAAATTAAAAGTGTTAGCATTATAATCACAAAAATAACTAAAATATGACACTTATCAATACTCTACCTTTGTACTGGATAAAGACACTAGCTATGGGATGAAGTGTTGTCTTCCAACTGACAAGAGAGTTGCCAATCCTGAACGCGTACCCAGTCACAAATCTCCTTGCATTCAAATCTGCATCATAGTCAAAATTTGAGTAACAAGCTAGAGCACAGGTCGTATCTCCATGGTAGATTAGTCCAATATCAGTCATACCCTTAAGGTACTTGAATATACATTTCATAGCTTGCCAATGTTCCTTCCCAAGATTATCCATATACCGACTCACAACACTAATTGCTTGTGCTAGGTCTGATTTGGTGCATACCATAGCATACATGATACTACCTAACACACTTGCATAACGAACATGAGACATGTATTCTTTCTCTGATTTTGACTAAGTAGCATTGATTTTAGATAGACAAATGGACATTGTCATATGAGTACATACTAGTTTTGTGGATGCCATCCCAAAAAGATTGAGCACTTTCTGAATGTACTCCTTTTGACATAAAAAAGCTTATTCTGTACTCGATCCCTCTTAATCTCCATGCCCATAATCTTTTAAGTAGCTCCCATGTCCTTTATCTCAAATTCACTATTGAGTAATGACTTCAGCTTTTGAATTGCCAACAATTTTGAGATGCTATGAGCATGTCGTCCACATAGAGTAGTAGATAGATGTGGGAACCATCCTCCACCTTGCTATGATAAACGCATGAGTCATAATGACTTATGATGTACGAATGAGAGACAATGAAATCATCGAATCTCTTGTATCATTGCCTTGGCGATTACTTCAGCCCATAAAGAGACTTCTTCAATCTATAGAAAAAAATTTCTTTCCTTTCGCCTCAAAACCTTTAGGTTGTTACATCAAAATGTCTTTCTCCAATCGACAATTTTAACATCGAGTTGATCTAACTCCATGTCTAGAGTTGCCACTAGGACCAACACAACACATATGGAGGTGTGTCGAACTACTAGAGAGAATATCTCATTGTAGTCCATTCTTTCCAGTTACTGTTAAGAATGCAAAGGAACTAGAATTCCTAAGGCTCCAACAAGGAGATATGATTGTTTCTGAGTATATAGCAAAGTTTGAAGAGCTCTCTAAGTTCTCCATGTACTTCCAAAGGCAATCCGATGAAGAGTGGAAGTGCGTAAAATTTGAAGCTGGACTTAATGAAAGAATCCAGAAAGCAGTCAGACCGTTTGAAATTAGAAACTTTGCTGCTTTAGTAAATAAGGCTAGATTGGTGGAATCATATGATGAAAAATTTACTCTTACAGAGAAAGCTTTGGTGGGTCAAAAGAGGAAGGCCACTGAGCATGGCAACATAGTTAGAAATATGGATAGAGATATAAAGTATCCTTAGCAACAAAACCAGATAGAACGGTACACTCCTCCAGGTGGAGAATGTACCAAGTGTGGTAGGTACCATGGGGATAGACCCTGTTTGAAAGGTCAACTAGTATGTTATGGATGTGGGAAACTGGGTCATATGCTTAAGGATTGTAGACACACTAATCAACAAAATATTGTTGGATCCCAACAATCTGGAAGACCTCAACAATCTGGTCGAGTGTTCACTATGAATGTTGAAGAAGCAGAAGATATGAGGTACATATAATATATTTTGATTGATGGATGAAATATATAATATAAAATTGTTAGTAATAAATTATTTAGAATAATATAGAAGAGGTGAGGTAGGTATTTTGATTTAAGATTCTATTGGATGGATGAATATAAGGTTGGTTGAACACATAGGTATGAATTGGTTGGTAGAAAATAAGGTATTAAATTATTAATTTAGAGTTGTTAGAAATTTAGAATAATAGAGTAAAATTTTGAGGGCAAAACTTTTTTAAAAGGAGGGGTGAATTGTAACCTCACAAAAATTTAAATATGTTAGTTAGAGATAAAAAAAAGAAATTACAAAAAATGCTTAAAGGAGAATGACCATATTACCCTTCCTTTGACGCAAAAATTACAGAAATACCCTTGAGCTAGAATTACACAAATACCCTTGGATATTTTGAAAATTACAATCATATCCCGAGGGTGAATGACAAATTACCATAGTACCCTTGAGGCAAAAATTACCAAGACACCCTTTGATATTTTGTGAAAGCCTGATGAAATTACAGAGCGCCCTTGGATGGCAAATTACCAAAAATACTTTGTGACAAGAAGCCTCAGAATAGGATTTCTATGAATTTCATACGGTAATAACTTTGAAATTTTATTTAGGAGAATTCAAGAATCAGAAAAATATGGAAAAATGATAAATAGAATCTGTGGAATTTTCTCTTAATTGTAGGATGAATAGACTTATTCAATAAGATGGTTTAGTAATTTTGATGGTTAGAAGCAGAACGGACCAATCAGAATTAAGATAAGACCAGTCTTGTATGTCAGGTCTGTGTAGCACTCTATATAGACTGTTTGTGAGCAATTTATACTAAAATTGAAGTCAGTTTCTGGAAAACTCTAGAGTTCTATTATTTAATATTATCCTTTAGGTAGAAGAGTTCAAATTGAACTTTACTTCCTCTTAAGGAATGCCATGTATGAAGTCATGTTGGAATTGAATTCTTCTTCTTCATGAAAAGTGACATATGGACACAAGGAGAACCACACAATTTTCTTCTCTTTAAGGAAATGAAAACATGATAAATTGAAAAATATCTTAAGATTCATAAATTAAAATGATAAGATACAATCATGAAGGCTTAAGAAATACCTAGCCGCTTGTAAGCCACCATTGATGAAGGAATAAGAAGCCATCATAACCTTGAAATACATGTGTACAAGTATGACATGAAGAGAAGAAAAATCTTCTCTTATTTCTCCTTGTTGGCCACGTGAAATAGATAGAATAATGAAGAAGATTCATGAACTTTCCAAGTGGAGGGACACTTGGAAGAAAGTCATCATGACTTAGAAGATTTTTATAAAAGATAGAAGATAATTAGGAAAATCATTATGAGCTTAGTTAGAATGAAATGAAATGAGATGAAACTAAGCTCTAATGAAACCAAATGAGAGTAACTAGCTAGAAAGGGTAGAAATGTCCTTGAATATTTTATTATTTTCCAAACTCTATATAAAGGGAGGAAGGCCTTAAGTGGAAGTCATATTCAAAACTCCATTCTTCCACCTATTCCACGTGAAACCTCTCACTTCTATTGCCTTCTTCACCTTTCCAAAACATCAAATACTAGACAAGCCTTTCATTCTTTCAAGACCTTGAGGTGAAGCCAAATACTTGAAGGAATTTGAAGCAAACCTGTTTGAGGTAGGTGAAAGTTAGGTTTATTTATCATTTGATTCTTGAGATTATTCGTATGGCTGTAAGCTGAATTTTGGACCGTTTTGAAATTTCCATATCTCCCTCTATACTTAACCAAACGAGATGTTTGACCACTCATTTTAAAGCTTAGAATGTCCTCTATGTTTTCCTAAAATATGAGACCAAACTAAGTTGTGAATCATTCCCAGAAATTATTTTAGCTCAAGCTGTCCGAAATTATCCACACCCAAACAGCTTCTGCCATCCATTTTAAAAAATTTATTTCTCTCTCATTTATTACTCAAATAAGGTGTATAATATATGGAATTAAAGATCTAAATGTCAAATATAACATATAAAATTTCAACTAAAACTAGATTGTTTACTGCTTGAAATCGTGAAAACACTAGAAGGTGTTAGTGTGGAATTTTGAGACTGCTGGCAGATTTGAAGTTCTATTTGTAAATTATTACATCTAGAGTTTTATAACTCCAATTGAGGCATGTGATACCTTTTTGGAAAGCTTAGTAAGTCTAGTTTAACATACTAAAAGATAGGGATTTAATGACTATTAGATGAGTATAGATTATAGGAAGAACCGAATCATATGTAGTAAGAAATCTTGTTGTTATGATGTTCTTTGTGATGATGAAATCTTGATGATTTGTGGCATAATTGTATGACATGAGTTATGTAGCTTTGCATGTCATTAAGCATGTCATGTGCATTGAGAAAGATAAAAAGATAAGACCTGAAGGGTGATACGGTTAAGCCGAGCATGATCCTGATGGTGCCCAAAGGGTGATACGGTTAAGCCAAGCACGACCTTGAGAGAAAGACTAAAGAAAGATAATACCTGACGGGTGATACAGTTAAGCTGAGCACGACCCTGATGGTACCCAATGGGTGATACGGTTAAGCAGAGGACGACCCTGTGGGAAAGACATATTGACCCAAGGGTGATACAGTTAAGTTGAGCACGACCCTATTGGCCCCAAAGGGTGATACAGTTGAGCTGAGCACGACCCTGAGGGAGCAACCTAAGTCTAGTAATGAGCTCATTGTCTAGTTTAGGGTATTAAAGAGGAAAATAACAAGGGTAGGCTATGCATTGACATGATTGAAAATGATGCTTGCATTAATGATGAAGTATGAGATTATTTTTAAATGTTTGTGAATAAAATGAATCTACTTCGGATTATATGTTTATGAAATTAAATATCAACTATAATTGTTCACATGTTTTCTTAATAAACTGAAGTAGCTGGAATGATGACAATGACACTGTATGATAAGTAAATTTTCACCTACTGGGAATTCTTTGGAATTCTCACTGCTTTAGTATGTTCCTGTGTCATTCCAGACAAGTAAATCGAAAGGAGGAGCTACAAAGTGAGGACAAGTTGGAAGATTTCTTTTAATGTTGCGGACTTGTAGTATTTTATTATATGCTTTGTAATATATGGACATTACTATTATTGTAGGGAATATTATTTACAAGTTATTACTAAGTTGTAATTTACTAAAGAGACCAAAAAGTCTCTACAGGCTCTATATAAGCGTAATTTTCTAAGATTGAGATAAGTTTTTCTCAATCAATTTTGGTTAAAAAATTTACATTAGAAAAGTTAACATCTTCTAATTACTTATTATGACCTAGGCATAATATAGTAATTTGAAGGATGTTACACTTTAGAAACAATTTATGTTGTTATGAATGAAAATCATATGTATTGGCATTAGTCCAGTCCAGTCCAAGCATTATATTGTGTTTAGTTTATTTTTCATGATCATTTTTAATTATCAACATACAACATAAATTAAAAGTTATTGAATATATAAAAGCTAAACCTAAGTTTTGTATAAAGCTTAAATTATAACAAAGCATCATTTTTTTATTATAAATTGGCCAGTTTTCTATACGTTAGGTTTCTCCATTACGGTTTAGGTATTTGTAATTCATCTAACATTTCTTTCATATTTTTCTTTAATATTCACTAGTCATGTTGTTGATGTCTTATCAAGTTGGATTATATAAACCAAATAATTGGCATTCCCCAACGTGAAACTCCCATGGATTCATGGTCAGGTTCATGCATTTTCGGACCCATGTAGCGTTGGCAGTTTCATGTTACAATTCTTTGTAAGCTGAAATGTAAGAGCTAAAAGCATCATTTTTAATAATTTACCAAATCTAAATGTTTCCCCATGATTGGTTTTTGGTTCCTTTAATGGGAAGTTTGTTATTTGCAAATTGTTCCGTCCTTATTCTTTCGGCTTTGAAATACTTCTGGATGTTGCGACAAGAGTAAATTACACTCATTTCCTTATATTTTGTTCAATTTTCACTTGAATCTCTCCTTTTTGGCATACTACAAAAAACCTTTTAATTGTTTAACTCACATTACACTCAGACCCTTTCATCCTAAACACCGTTTAATAATTTAACAGAAATTAGGCATATGCTGATCACATGACTTTTAATAAAATTTTATGTATAAAATATCCTCTTAAAATTTTATGTCTAAAACTACACTGTTACTTCTTTTTTGTTTTTTCTGTAATTGGACGTAAACTCAACTTTTTGTTGGACGTGAACCCACTTTGTTGGTACGCAGTGTTAACACACTTCTTCTCATCCTTTGTTTTACTAACATACATATGAACTGAATTTTGATTCTCGGCAAACATTTTTAGCACACCATGATCAGTCTTAAGGGGAAGAAATTTACTACTAGCAGTAGAACAAACCACAAAATAAAAGGGTGATATGGTGACAAGTCTTAATCATTAGCAAGTGACATGGTGGCAAGTCTAAATCAATAACAATATTGTTCACACAGTCATGTGTGTTGAACATTTCAAATTTATTGGGATCAACATTGCATATCTCACTTGGTTTGCCTCGTTGGTCCGTAAAGAAGATCGAAATATCCATGTTGCCTGGTTCAGGATCCATGTATTCCAGTTTATTCATTGTGTTCATGTGGTCTCAAACTGGTCCTTCGTTGAAACCCCATTTAAAAATAGGAAATAATAAACAATCAAAATTAAATAAATAATCTTAAAAAGTAACCTATATACAAGGTCTAGTGATCATTTACAAGCATAACCCTAGCGTGAACAGAAATCGTGGAACAGGAAGAGAAACAGAGCCCTGGTGAACATGGAAGAGGAAGACAAACAGTAGAGAACTCGCGAACTGGAAGAGGAACAATGGAGAACTCGCAAACTGGAAGAGGAACAATGGAGAGTTCGCGAACTGGATGAAAAATGGCAAAGAACTCGCGAACGGTGAAGATGAATGGAACGTGAACATTTTGAGAGAAAGAAGAATGAAACGTGAATCCTAAATTTTGAAACTAATTGGGAGGAAATAATTTGGGTT
Source organism: Glycine tomentella (assembly GCA_007407185.1). NCBI lineage: Eukaryota > Viridiplantae > Streptophyta > Magnoliopsida > Fabales > Fabaceae > Glycine > Glycine tomentella. Next base: position 211,855 of record PYAF01003842.1, read on the forward strand.
TTACGATTAAAATGTACTGTTAATTTTGTCTACTCACATATTTCAATTCACATTAGTTAACGGCGTTAATAGATGGAGTAAAAGTAATATACAAAAATGGAGGAATATCGAGTAAAATTTGAGAAAACACAATAGATACGAGTATAATTTATTCAATTGTTAATGTTGTTTAGTTTAGAGTTATAAAATTATATCGGCTTAAAGGTTGAAGTGAGGGGAAGAGATCATATAGAGTTTAAATCTCTTCCAATAACATTCTAAAAAAAATTAACAATTTACATTAACTAATTGAAAAAAATGTTATTTAACTAAATTAACATTCATTAAAATAATCAAATATTAACAGTAGTGTGTTCATTATATATATACTTTAATTCGTAAAATGAATCCGAGTGTACGTACACATGTAAATATTATTGGAATGAGAATCAAAGTTCCTACTTTAAATAAAATGTCAAGAATAGAATTTCTTAAAATATATTACGAAGACAGATACTCTACTATTTTACTTAAATGTTACACATTATAATCCATGTCAGTACTTATTTATTCATACCAGTACTGTTAATTCGTCTCTTGTAAGTTGTAATTAACTTATTAATAATCGTGAAGTTAAATTTGTCTCTTTACGGGACCATAATAGTACCACGTTGTCTCTCAGTCACATCACAGCTATAATTACTATCGTGTTGTTAATAACATACTAGCATATGTTAGTTAATTGGATAGCAACGTTGAGAGTTGAAACTTGAAATGAAGGTTCGAACGTGTAGCGAAAGTGTTTACATGAGAATAGACGTTGGCAGCAACGTCATCACCCTCTAACAAACGTTTCCCACAACCACAACGAAAGCATCGACACAGAAGCAGTAACGACGCGAAACTAGGTTTGAAGATTCTTGGTCTTACAGTTTCCCCACCTGTGTTTTGGTCCTTTTCTAGATATCTGAATTTTATTGTTGGGTAAAGTGATACTTAAAATTGCATCTTACCACGCGACTTATAACTCTATGCTTAGCTGAGGATAAAACCTCAAATCTTAATTAAAAAACATTAAAGTGTGTACTTATTTCAACAACTTTTGAGTTTTGATTATTAGTTATGTATTTTTTAAATGTTTGTTAATTTTTATATAAAAATACATCAAATGCTTTGTCACTGGTTTCAATATGGTGAAAATTAATGTGCATGATATAAGATCTATAAAATATAAATTCAGATCTTACCACCGGATGTAATAAAAATATTTATAAATAGTTACACTAACATTCGTTGAATTTATCAATACTTTCTTTTAAATCTTTGATTTGAAAATTATACTTATGTTCCGCTCCGAGAGAACAGAAATGTCCAACAAATGGTGTTGGGTATTTTGATATAGGATCAGGCTCTCTCTCTCTTAAGAGGCTTATGGAAGTAAAGCAGCTTAAGGAAGAAGAAGATCACAGCAGCAATACTCACAACGCAATTGGCGTGCGGTGTGTGCAGTGTGAATGGAAAGAGAGAGTCAAAATTGTGTGTGTACCTTTCACCATGACTGATGCTGTATTTATAGGATAATACCTAGACACTGTGAGAACGATGGTTGAGGCCCGTTATCTTTGGCCGAACGGTTGAGCTCAATAACTGTTCCTCCTTGATATGCGGAGATACTGGTGACTGGAAGATAACTGCTATATCTTCTATCTTCAGATGGTTATCTTATGGAGAAGATAATAACAAACTGATAGAGATTTGTATATTTAACGGAATAAAAGATAACTATCTTTTATCCGTAACAGATGCCCCTCAGCCCGGTCTTCTAGCATTCTGGATGGCCGGGATGTATCAATAATGAAGCCTACTATGCTTTTTAGGTAAAACCTAAGCAGGGCTAATTTGATGACCGAACCGACATGCTCATCATCCGAGCCGATGTACTCAAGACCCGAGCCGAGATAACAATCGTCCGAACCGAGATGATCAATATCCAAGCCGAGATGACCATCATTTGAACCGAGGTGTACTTCGCACTTGCCCCTTGTAAAGATGGCACATCATCTGATCAAGTCTGCCAGTCATTCCTTGTCGATTTCAATGTCGAGCTGCCCCTTGTCTTTTCACAGCCGCCTGGACAGCTACAAGCATAGAAGAACGGAACGTCTATGATCATAGGGGAATGGAACGTCCTCTTCCCCTTAGCAACCACGTGTCTTGTTGATCAGTATTTGTCCTTCTCTTGCACGTTTCAATCATTTCCTTTTTGGGCTAATGACATCTCTACCCCTTCCACATTTTTCTATGACCAGAAGTTATTATCCATGTCTTTTGAATTCTGACGGTTACCCTTTTCACTTAATGCGCCCTTTCCGTTTTATTTCATTAAAACACTTTTATTTCAACTTAACCTTCACATCTTCTGCATTTTCACCTTCTTCGTGCCTTTTCTGCATCTGTTGCGACTTCTGCTTTCTTGCTTCTCCCAGCATTCTTCTGGAATCGTTTGTTCTTCGCTGTTACTCCTCTCTTCGCCATCTCTCTTCTTGTCCAGGTATCTTTCTGTTCATCATCTTCTTTCTTTTATTGGCATTGTAATTTATACTTCGTCTCCTTCTGTATAAGCCCTGAGTATCAATCCCTTCTGCACATTTTTCCATCTTCACATTCCCCAGTTTTTGTTCCTTCTTTCTCCTTCATTATGAAATATACTCCTGAGCAAGAAGAAGAAATCCGTAAAACAGTTTCCCCTCGCGCTGCATTCTGGCTTTATGGCTTGCCCCTCTCTGAAGAGGAAAAGAGGAAATCCCTACTTCGTGCCCCTTCTGGTCCAGGCAATTCCAAAGCCTCTACTCCAAGACCCCCCATCCCTTCCAGATTAGGTCCAAAGTTTCCCAATCCTTCTAGGTTAGGGTCTTCTAATTTGGTGTCATCATCGCGTCAAAGGTCAGCAATACTTGCTTCTGAATCTAGGGACTCTGAATCTAGGGCACCCCCTAGGGCTTCCATTTCTTCAAGTAATGTCCCTTCAGATGATTCTGAAACCTACCCCGTAGCCGAGCCAGGTTTCGAAGTTCAGTATGAACATTGTTCAAAATGTATCGAAGAATTTATGTACTTAGCCAGTAGGGATCTTAATAGGTAGGCTGAGGAGTTGTTGGACCACTGTCGTCATAACCCCATCTGGGTTCCTAAACCTCCCCCCAAAGAAATCACTATTCCACCACCACAGTCGGATTTCAATATCGGGATGAAGACTTCTGTTGAAGGATCTACCACACAAACTCCGCCCTGTTCTCAACCCAGTCCCTTGACGGTTCTCCTTCCAGGTACTTGACTAATTGTTTCTTCTTATTGTTATAGGTAACTATGGACCCGTCCGTCGCCAGAACCGCTGACGAATCCGCAACCAGGTCTCCTTCTCAAACTCTCTCCCCTGCTTTGACAGGTAGGTTTCCCTGGGTTGCTCATGAGGTGTTGCAACACACCTCGGTGATGAGTTCTGAGGACCTTGCATCCCTCCCCCTTGGGGACCAAGAGGGCTTTCATGTTTGTCTTCCCCGCTCGGGTGAGCCTGTATGCTCTACCCGAGAGGGTAATGACCCTGATTTCTTTTTATTTTATAAAGACATAGTCAGTCGGTTGGGAGTCCGTCTTCCCTTTACCGACTTCCAAATGCAGGTGTTAGAGCACCTGCAAGTTGCTCCTTCTCAAATTCACCCGAATGCCTGGGCTTTCATGCAGGCCTTCGAAATTCTTTGTCAGAAAGTAGAGATCTCCTGCACTTGTTCTTTATTCTTTTATTTTTTTCTCTGTCCAAACTAACCGATCAGGCAAAGAACCTGCCGACCGGAAAGGGTGGACCTCTTTCTGGGGTCACAAAGACCGCCAATCTGATCGTCGGCTTTTTTCTCTCTTTGCCGAGTCTTTTAAAGGTTTTAAAAACAAATTTTTCAAAGTTGTTGCCGAACCCGGCCAGCATCCATTTTTTTCTAGATCTGAGTCTTCCTCGGGATCGTGGAAGTTCCCTTTGTACTGGACTTCCACCCATCATGATCTTCCTTCCGCTGCTTATCGAACCGACGAGACTCGGTTGTCGGATTCGGATGCTTCTTCCGCGGCTAGCATATTAGCATACAAAGCCTCAAACAACTTGGCTCCCATAGCTTATTATATTCAGTGTGGTCAGTTTGAATTGCTTCTAAAAATTATCACTGCCAATTTTTAATACTGGTTCTGATGTTTATTTTATTGTTGTGCAGCGACCGAGATGAACACAAACCCTGCCCCACGACCAGCACATCTTGAAGCCCTGAAGCTCCGGAGGAAGCGAAAACGGACTGAGGACAAAAGCCCTGAGTCCCCTATCCCGGCCGAGCCAATCACTGAGGCTCCTTCAGCCCCTCTTCCGTCTTCTTCGGTGGCCGAGGCGCCCATCGACGTCCCCGATGAGCCCATGGCCGACGTTGCTGTGGATGCCCCAGTCGCTGCTGATGTTGCCCCGGTGCCTGGGCCTCCCGAGCAGCACCTCCAACTGTCCCCTCGAACTCTTTGGGACCAAGGTGTGACTCAGGAGCTCTTCCATGTTCTCCGGGCACCCAAAAGATACTCCGACCTGGTTCCCTTCAGCGACCCTGAAAAAGAGGAGTTGAGCTCGCTGGAGTTAGCCTGCCACAAGACCACCTCCTTGCTTGGAAACTTAGTAGCTTTAAACAAAAAAGCTTGCAAGGGGGCCGCCGACCTTGAGGCTTCCGAGAATGAGGTCCGGCGGCTTCAACAGGAGCTGGATCTTGCCCGGGAAAGTGTTGCTACTTCCGCCAAAGAAGTGGAGGCATCCCGAGCGGAGGTCAAAGAAGCTCAAGAGTCGGTGGCTAAGCTGACTGTCGAACTCGAAACTGTTCGGGCTCAGCTGGAATCTTCTCGGGCGGAGATGGAAGTTTCTCTGGCGGAAACTGAGTTCGCCCGCGCTGATGCGGCCAAGTTCAAAGAGTCTGCAACCGCTTACCGGAGGCGGGCCGCTGAAGCTGCTGTGCAATACAAGGATTTGTTGGCCTTAAACGACAAGAAGACCAAGGACGCGGATAAAGCCTTTCGCGAAATGATGTTCATGCAAACCCAGCTTGCTCGGTCTTCCGAAGCGTCCTTCAACAATGCCTTGGCCCAAACTCAATTCCTCAACCCTGGTGTTCAATTGAACACCGAGGGAATGCACTTCAAATCTTATGTTGGGAATGGTCAGCTTCTGACCCTTTCTGATAGTGAAGAGGAGGAGCCGAGCTCAGCAAGCACGCCCGAGGAGAATCCAGGCCCGAGTGGTGGCGGGAACTGAAGGGTCGGGATGCCGGTTTTATCTATATTTCCTTTTTCTGAACAATTTACTTTATGCTTTTATTGAACAAATATTTTGCACAATTAATATTCGTCGGCTTTTATAATTAGCCTTTTATTTCTTCCGTATATTGGCTCCAACGGCCAAATACTTTTTTATGCTGACTCCTTGGTCGGGATTCAAGTACTTCCGTAAGTTGGCTTCCATGGCCAAGTATTTTTGACTCCGACTCGTCAGTCGGGATTTAAATATTTCACCTTCGGCTTCTATGACCAAGTACATTGTTTAATCCGAATCATTGGTCGGCATTATGGGATCATGTTCCCGTCTCAGCAACTGTTAAATGTATTCGTAATGTTAACCCATAGATGTAATTCTTTCAGAAGAATCTGATGATTCATTCAGATTAAATAGTTACGTCGGCTTGATCAAGACCGAGTTAATACAGAACAATGGCTAAGCGATCAAATATGTGCACAATAATATTCCTTGCATTAAGGATTTTATTAATAATTCATGATCTCAATTATAGATTTGTGCGGGTTTTTCTTCCCCGGTTCACATAATCAATTGATGAGAAAAAACATGAAATTTTACATTGTAACTGGTGACCTTCAAAATAGACTTGCGCGGGTTCCATGTCCCCGGTTCACAAAATCTAATGGAAATCACACTAATCCCATGATCCCAATGACGGGCCCAGTGGCCAACTAAAGGGAAACACATGGCGTCCATGATTCCGATGACGGACTTAAAGCCGACTAAAAGGAAACACATGGTGGAGTTCCATGATCCCTACGACCGACTAGAAGCCAACTAAAGGAAAACACATGGACTTTCTTGGTTGTGCATTGTCAGCTATAGTATTTCTTCAGTTTGTCCGCGTTCCAAGTCTGTTTGACTTGCTTGCCATTCAAGGTCTCCAACAAGTATGCTCCTTGTCCAAGATTTTGGACAACTCGGTACGGTCCTTCCCAGTTTGCTGCTAGCTTTCCCTCTCGGGCGTTCTTGTTTCCAATGTCTGCTCGGCGTAACACGAGATTGACTTTTTTAAAGGACCTCGGTTTCACCTTTTTGTTGAACCTTTGGGCGAGCTTGCTCTTCTGATGAAGATCTCGGCGATGGGCGGCAGCGCGGACTTCTTCTATCAAATCCAGCTCGGCCGTTAGGGTGATAAGTGCCATATCTTAGTAAAAATCGGGTTACACTTAAGGCACTTATCTTTTGTTTTTACTAAGAATATTTATCAAAATTTGTCCTAACCTAGTTAGTTTGTATTTAACGTAGCATTTATGTTGTGATTATAAATTCTCGAAGATTCATCCAAACTTTCTTTTTATTTTGCTAGCATTCGTGAATTCCGGAGCTTC
>PYAF01003843.1:1399-29984 GCA_007407185.1 Glycine tomentella
TAAGTTATATGGTTTTTGATATATGAGTTGAGAAACTGGATCAGCATGAATTGTTTTGTATTTTACAGTTTTGTTATTCCATACATAATGAATCAAGAAAAGCGATTCGATGCTTCCGCTAAATACTATTTTATGTTTCTTACGCGCTAATCTGATATTATTAATGTTAACGCACCGGAGGCCTACGGGGTGTTACAATTATAAATATGTTTAGGATTTAAAATGAATTAGGTTATAGATTTATTTCCTAATTTTAAATTTTAATAATAGATTGTTTGGATGATATTTCAATCCGGTTTGTGATTTCAATTGACTTAGGAGTTAATTCGATTAGACTGCTTCTAATGATATTGAATGAACTTTCATAATATGATCATTTATATGAGAAATATGATAATTTGCATTGATCGGTTTGGTAAATTGGATTGATATTTTTGAATCTATTTTACAACATCTTTTATCAATTATGTTAGTTTCTGCATTTTTCTTTAATTCTTGTTTGTGTTTCTGCAATTTTTGTTCACCGTCTGCAAACTATTTGATAAAATCTCCCCACTGTTTATAAGTGGATTAAGTCAGGAACCAAATTGGATTGTATCTCTGAGTTGACCTAGGTTAATCTTGTGCTACATAATTATCTTAGTTTTACTTGTTTTGTAGCGATTCGACAGTAGTTATTAATCATCCACAACATCAATATCTTCTCATATCAATATTATCATCAACATAATCATCAACATCTTCTTATATCAATATTATCATCAACATCACAAGTAACTACATTCCACATATACATATATAACACATGCCTTGGATTCACATTCCCCAGTTCTTCAGACAACACAAATCTCATACATTAACAATCCATACTACCATGAGACTAATATTTTAGGAAAATTCTAAATTAAAGAGGAGAACTATAATATACAAAACAAACTCATGCCCATTTAAAATTTAATAAAGAAGTAAATAGGAGAATATATTTATAAAATTTTGGACAGAGTCTCCTCTAGTATTAAGATTTTTTTCAAAAAATCTAATCATTACAACAACAACATCATTCACAATTTAATTAATCAATAACAAATATATTGCATCCCATTAGTTTAAAACACAGTTTTTCTTGAAAATCAGCACGCAACAAGGACAAACATACATCCCCATAATTGGGTTCCATGACCCCAACTACGGTATCAAAAGCTTTAAATAAATAATAAACTCCTCTCACCTATCTATATCCCTTCATTAGCTCCTTGTAGTATCATTTTGAGATCTCTCAAGTTTACGTCCTTGGGTCCAAACACAGAGCTCTACGTATGAAATCGAAGACAATTTAGTATAAATTTCAAAGACAATGTTAATATTAACATTCAGGGTCAAATACTCACTCAAATTTAAAAGGGGCTAAAATGGTGTTTGGGGAGTCCACATCAAAAAGACATCATTTTAAAATTCTGATCACACCTATGTGACCGGGACTCAACAAAGGTCACAAAAATGATATCAATATTATAAAAAGGTAACTTTTACATTGTCTCATTTTCAAAGGTCTTTCAAAGGAAGTGTAAAAACACACAATAATGGTACCCAAATCACAAAAGATACGAAGAGTGGTTCAAGCTAACTAGGAGAAGACAAGGAAACCATGGTTACCTCGAAGAAACCAAGAAAGGAGCATTGGATGCTATGTTCTCTACTGAATCCTTGAGTTGAGTTTTGGAGATTCCACTCCGATTAAAGTGTTCATCTCCGTGTAGTGGTCCGACGGCAAGCAATGATGACTTGTGGCGGTCACCAGTGGTCAAGGGTGGTGGAAGAGGACGTTCTAGGGTTTAGGTGAGAGTTTAAATAAAGAGACAGGTGAAAAACATATTTTGTGGCAATGCTGGATGTATTTATAAGTTACAGTGTCCACTTAGCGAGCTCGTCTCGCTTAGCACAATTCTCTCTGTTTGGAATTGCGCTTAGCAAGCTGGTCACGCTTAGAGGGATATAAAATGTTTTTATTTTGTAAATTGAACTGGTCGAAACATGCAGAGAGGGGTTGTGAACCTACTATCAAAATGTGAAGGTGATCCAACGGTTAACGAGTCCGAAATTTTGGTTTTATCGAAATAGGTTTTGGGTCAAACTATCAATCACACATTTCAAACATAAATCAAACAAACTTCACATAAGCTAACATCCACACCAAGCAGTTGCACAAGGATAATTTACACAACACTTCAACTAATCTAAACTAATTAAATAATCAAATAACACAAGAAATACATCAAACATATATTTTCTGTTATCAAAATTTTAGGGTGCTATTGCTGAAAATAATTTTTATGGCTTGAGACAAACATACTTCAAGTTTTACAAGCCCAACAATAATGGTTATAATTAGTGAATAACTTGATTACAAGCACACACAAATGTTCACACATATACTAATATATAAAAAAATAGATACCATTATTTGTATGAAACACTTTGTATAGTCTTTTTTATGATAATTTTATTTTATTTTATTTTCCACACACACATTTCATAGAATAATTAAAATTAAATAAATACTAATATTTGTATGATAGCACTTTTCACTGCTGCAAATATAGTTTTTTACGACACATGTTCGACGACAATTGTTTAAAAATCGTCTTAAAAAGTTAGGCAGTGGCAATTTTGTAAATATTCGATTGTTGAACGAAGACGGTTTTATGAAAGCTGTCTTAAAACCTACCATTCTAAGATGGTTTTTACATAATCGTCTTAAAAATTACTGCATTTTTAAATTTTAAGATAATTTTTAAATAAAACCGTCTTTGAAGGGAGAAGTGCATTTTTATTTTTGATATAAATAAACTCTCTCGCTTCCTATGCTAAACCTAGCTAACCCTCATTTGTTCAAAGACTGTCTCTCGCGTTTTTATTGGCTTTCAATCGCGACTCTGCAATTCATCTTCTCCGACTCAACCACCTTGTGCAGGCCTTCTCTACCTTCCACGTGAACCTTGTCTCGAAACCGAAGCCTCATCATCAAAGCCTCTTCTTTTGAAGACAATTTTTCCAGAATCACCAGAAGACGCTTCATTGTCGAAACCATCTTAATCTCGATCTTGCTCCCTTAGTTAATGGCACGTCAGCAGGTGCGGGAAGAGCGTGAATAGCGACGGAAGAATCATGTGCTTTGTCAAAAAGGCGCGCACGTTGGATCGGAACGGTCCACCAGCGAAGTTCTCAGCCTCGGCGAGGGCCAGCATGGGAAACGTGAGGAAGTCGTAGAAATTGGCGATGACTTTTGCGGCGTGTTTGAGGCCCTTCCCTCCGCTCACAACCATGATTGAGGTAGAAACAGGAATGTGGTCCAGGGTTGGAGGTGCGTGAAGCAAGATCTCGAAGGGGATAGGTTAGAAGCTTCTGGATCGGGTAAAGAGGAGAGAAATACGGGATCAGAGTTTGGAGGTTGACAGAGAGAGAAAGAAAGAGAGGGAATGATGGTTCTAAAATGAGTTTGGTAGTATCATTGCATTTGTTCAGAGGGTTTCATTAGCACTTTCTCCTTCACGCTTTGGCTCTCCCCTCTGACGCATCCTCTTCATCTTTGTTAGTCTCTCTCTAATTGAATATTGTTTGTTAATCTTTGACATAGTGATTTGTTTTGTTCTTCTTGTTTCTTTTCCTTTTTCTCAAGTTCATGGTAGTCCTGTGAAGTGAAGGTTTCAAACTTGTCTTCACAATCCATACATTGTTCTGTTGTCTTTTTTATTTTTAATTTTTATAAAGTGTGCCTATGTGGCTGTATATGTTAGTCGTCTTGGTAACTTTCAATTTTTGGTAGGGGTAAGCCTGTTAGAACTGGGTTTGTCTTCTGGCTATTTCCATTTTTGAGTTTCTCATATGTCTAATGACATTTTAATGCAAAAGAACGGTAATGCTTGCTGAATCAAGGGTGAAAATATTGGATTTTCAGTTTTGCAAAAGAACAGTAATGCTTTTTTTTATTATTATTATCAGCAAGAATGGCAATGCTTGTATTACAATACAATGCTAGTTTTCAGTTTCACTCACACTAATTTTCTTCTTCTAATTTCATACATCAAATCAAGCCATTGATCATTCTCATTAATGAACAGTAATTACTACTAATCGTACCAACATAATAATTACATTTTCTGTATTTGTATATGCATTCTTAGCTCAAGCAATTAGTACTATTTTGCAGATATAATAACAACCAAAGGCTAGAAGAGTGTGAAATTGGTTTTTGCTGTGAAGCTTGTCACCTTTGACAAGTGTGTTGTACTCACTACTAGAAAAATCGTTTTCCACATCAGTTATTTTGGACATTCAACATCGATTTTTAACCGATGTTGAAACCACCGACGTTGAAAGTATCAACGTTAACATCGATTTTTGAAAACTGATGTTAACATAACTACACAACATCGGTTTTCTTAAAAAATCGATGTTGAATAATAAGGAATTAACGGAAAAAAATGTAAGCTATACAAATTCAACATTGGTTTTTTGTAAAAATCGATGTTAAATTTACATAACATCAGTTTTTACAAAAACCGATGTTGAATTTACATAACAACATCGATTTTTATAAAAATCGATGTTGTTGTTAGTAAATTATGCAAATTCAACATCGATTTTCCGTAAAAATCGATGTTGTTGTTAGTAATTCTACATCTGTTCTTCCAAAAACTGATGTTGTATTTTTACTTTTTAAATCGTTTGTTAAATAACCGATTTAGAGTGTCATTTTTTTTAAAATATGACCTATTATTTTCTTTATTACTCCCAGCTTGATACTCTAACCCCATAATCCCAATGTATAAAACTTCAATATGTGTGGAAGACGAGAACGTAATAAATATAATATACTCAACAAAAAGAAAATTAAGATAAGGAATGAATCTTTAAAGATAAAATTGACCATGGTTTAAAGCAACCATGTCAAGAGTTACATCAAAAAAGAATATAAACACACTTGAAATAATTGTGGCCCGTTATCATCAAACCTAGCAACTAGCAGGGACACTCCAAAAGGCCTAAGACCACTATTAGGACCAAAACATAAATGTCAAAATTAAAACAAAAAATAGAGTAAAAATGGAAAGTAAACGTAGTTGGGTGTATACATAAATAATCACAGGATCAAACTAAGTTTAGTGCATTTGGTTAGCTGCTTATTAAGGATTTATCTACTATAAAAATCTGTCTAATTTTGACATGGAACTTCTATACGGATCACAATGTTACCAATTTATCTAACATATATCTTTTGAGGAAAATGAAACAATTAGAGAAACAACTCTATAAATATTAATTCAGGCTGGTTCTTTTCAGTTCACAAGCTAAATTTCAGGGGTCAAAACATGTCTCAAAGAGAGGACAATTTACAAAGAAATATTAACCAAGATTGAGTAAATTCCTACATTACGGCGACAACTTCCCTGACAAGTTGAGTGACAAGAATTGATTCCTGCATATTCCAGTTATATTATCAAATATAACCTAGAGTTCACAAATGCCCCAACATAGAACACCAAAATGAAACAGAAAGAACAAGAAAAAGAATAGCATATTCATATAGATTATAAGTAGTGCTAATTCTTATATTTTTTAATTATAACAAACTTTCATTAATAATTAAGTACCAAAAACTCTCGAAAAAAAAGAAAACAAGGGAAAATCTAATCAATATATGACAAACATTAAAAGGCAACACATCCTACAGACAAGAATTACAAAATTCAATGATGGAAAAGGAAATATCTTATAGAGAATTGTAACTATTCTCTCATATAATAAAATACTGCATGAGTTGTAAAACTCAGTTTAAGAAAGCAATAATGAGATTCTTCCATTTGATCCCACTATTCAAAACTTTTTTTTATATATTTTTCTTACATCAATTTTCAAAATTTTGACTAGCACCACTCTCACTATAACCATTAATTCAATTTGCTGACTACGGCTAAATGATGCTTTCACTTAGGCATGAGTAATAACACTGGCACAGCCTGTCATAAAAAAAAAAATAAAGCAACCAACATGAGTGAGTTCCAAAAGGCCACCTCATATCATTAAAATATTAGTCAAATATTTTATTTTCCATTTTAAATTGTATTACGCCAAAATCGGCTTAGCTTTATCGTGCCATGCTAAGGAAGCCTTTGTACAATTACCAATAAAACTATTGGTTTTAATTATAAACTTCCCTTCCACTAAAGCATGGTGATTCATTATATTGTGAGACATTCATGTTTGCAACATGTATAATGTTATAAACATTTATTATTTATTGACTTTGTAATTTTAAAATATCTCTCTATCAATTTAAATTGTTATTTATATAATAATTAGATATTGTTTTTTATATAATAATTATATATATATATATAAATAGTTTAATTAACTTAGAATTTCTTATGTTAAAATTAGGACACTAAAAACTAATAAGAAAACCACCTTTTTAGATGATTAATTAGTTAATTTCCAATTTCTTAGGCTACAATTAGGACACGAGAACTAACATGATAGCCAATTTACCTAAATTTAATCTCAATAGTAGGTAGTTTAGCTACATACTAATATATAGTCATAAAGAAAGCTAAAATCAAAGAAAAAATGAAAAAGATAAGAAGGATCTTAATTTTTATCTTAAGTGTTAAAACAACTTAAACAACTTTAAAATAGATAAAATAAAGAGAAGAACAAGTTTTTATCCTGCTTTGTCTTGGTTCATCCCTACTTTCTTTACGAATAAAAACCATCAACAAATCCCCGAGACAACAAAAACCATCAACAAAGTAGCATACGTACATCTTAAACTTATCCTATACAAATAACATATGCACATCATATGATTTTCAATAATAGGTAAGATTGTTACAAGTTTTCTTTAACACCAAGTCTCTTTAGGCTCAACACAAATTTTTTGACTTGTTTCTCTAAGTAACAACGACCCAAGTATTGTTTAGTGTTTACACAAAAGTCTTTCCAAGCTCAAAACCCACTTATTCTTTTACCCATACTTCTTTTAAGCTTAAACAGTTTTCAGTGAGAGATAATGGCATAAGACTTGGCTTGATATACGTGACAATGAAGGATTTTCCACTTGGAAGATGCAACAAGTTTCTTGCAGATTCGTTTAAAGCCAAAGGAGGCTTTGGGAGTGGCTAAAGACCTATATATACAGAATATGATTTCTGAAACTGATTGTTACCAACTGTTTCTTCATTGGAAGTACACAAAGGAGGACTGGAGCTATTTTCATGGTGTAATGGAAGATTGTTCAATTTTTAAGTTTTAGTTTTAGTTTTCAGAGTTTTAGTATCAGCTTTACTAAAAAATTTGGCAATAAAGTGGCCCATGAGCTTGCTTATTTAGCATTTTATGGAAGCTTCTCAACAATATAATTTATGTAGAATGGGGGTGGAACTCTCGGAACAGGGAAATATATGTCCTTTTTGCCTTGACAAAACAGAAGCAAATGGAGACAAACAACTCAAGAAACAGGAAATTATGCAGAAAATGTTGTTTTATGGTTGGTCAATGGTGCATTAGTCCTGCAGCATGTATTTAAATTTAAAATTCCAACGAATCAAACACATTGTTGAAGAAATTCTATACATCTAAAATGCTTTTAGTTGAATTGAAATAGTTAGGAAAGAGAATCAGACTCAAGGGTTTAGTAACAATTAATCTTGTGTCAGTATTTAAGTGAGTGAAAGAGAAAGAGAGAGAGGTACCTCCGACGAGTACAACATAAGCTACAATGAATTTTGAGACATCAACAGAGCCATTTTCCTCTTGTCACCATCTGATCCTTCCTCGCCCTTGCTATTATCACCTCATCCTCCTCTCCTCCACCTTTGCCACCACCGTTATCATTTTCGTTAGCATTGGCACCGCCGCTACTAATACCGAGATTGAGATTGAGAGCAAAAGAGAGAGATATTAATGGGAGATTGAAACACCTAGCGCAACCACTCCCAAAGACTCTACCATTGGCCCTTCTCCGTTCTTTCGATTTCGCCCCCCTTTTTTTCAAGAACCTTCTTCTCGCGGCACCCCGTATTGAAGATCAGGTTTTGGGCTTTATAAAATATCCAACAACATCGGTTTTTAAATAAAACCGATGTTATTAACAAATAGCACAACATTGTTTTTTTTAAAAATCGATGTTATCGACTGAAACTCAAGATAGTTAACATCGGTTTTTTTGAAAACCGATATTGAGTTTTGACAATAACATTGGTTTTACAAAAAACCGATGTTATTGAAATCGCTTTATTTACAAAAATGCCACCGTGTTTTCGTTGACATCAATTTTATAAAAAAATTGATGATGTTAAAAAGTTTTTTTTGTAGTAGTGACCGTTGTCATTTGTACACATTCTGGTGAGAGGAGTAAGCACTCATCAACAACAACAAAGCCAACATGCCAGTAAGGCATATGAAAGAAAGTTCGGAGCAACACCTTGTGATCAAACCCCATTTGCAGAATCCTATGAATCAAGCCAAGACGACAACCAAAGCTGCACAAAATGGCAAAGGTCCACCACCACAAGAAAACCAATACCAAACTTTGCCTAACTCAAAGAACAAGGGAAGAAGAAGGGGGAGAGGTGGCAGAAAATCTGATCAAGGAGATGTTATGATGAGGCCTAGTTGAAGGCCAAGCACTGGAACACTAACAAGTAGTGCAAAGGGGAATGCTGAAAATGGTTGCATCTCTGATACGGGTTTTCCCACTTCAAGCAAGTCTTTGACCTTTGCTCGTAGGCCTGGGTGTGGACAAGTTGGGACAAAATGCATTATGAAGGCTAACCACTTCTTTCCAGAGTTACCAGACAAGGACTTGAACCAATATGATGTAAGATCCTTTCTTTGGTATATCTATGATCTATCACTATTCTGATAAGGCAATTAAATTGGATCTTCTGAGTGCACAAATATTGGGCCCTCTATGGCAGCATGCATTTAAGTTCATCCTGTGATTTTCCTCTTATAGGGGTTCTGCTTTTGCAATCCTTTTTCTTGTAGTGCCATTAATAAGACTTTTAAATCTGGTTTGAGGCTTTTGTTCCCTATAATTATTATTATTGCTTTTGCTTTAATTTAATGTCATTATATGTTACTTTAATTTTTAAGGTTACTATTACCCCAGAAGTGTCTTCTAGAACAGTAAACAGGTCTATCATAGCAGAACTTGTGAGGCTGTATAAAGAGTCTGACTTGGGGATGAGACTTCCAGCATATGATGGCAGAAAAAGTCTGTACACTGCAGGGCAGCTTCCCTTTGCTTGGAGAGAGTTTAAGATTAAGCTTGTAGATGAAGAGGATGGAGTTAATGGCCCCAAGTAAGGATTTATTGCATATAATCACTTTAAATATTTTATTTTCTTCTCTCTCCCCTCTCTGCTCACACACAGACTAACTCCTTTTGTGCACTAGTATAACTAGATAAAACCGAACAGTTTTGAAGGTTTGAGTAAGTTCAATTTTTAACTGACACATTGGCCACTTTTCAGAAGGGAAAGAGAGGATAGGGTGGTGATCAAGTTTGTTGCTCGGGCAAATTTGTATCACTTGGGCCAATTTCTAGCTGGTAGGCGTGCTGATGAACCACAAGAGGCACTTCAAATTCTTGACATTGTACTAAGAGAGATGTCTGTAACACCCCAACATTTCTATATGTATTAAATGTGTGATGGATGCAATGTTTTAAATCAATTAGTAATATGTGATTAAAGGACTTTACGTAGAATAGGAATTAGTAAGATTACAGAGATATAGGCAGAATAATGACTATGTTACCATCCCTATAGAATGGAAATTACAAGAATACCCTTAGAAGGATAATTACCAAAATGCCCTTGGACAATTTCAGAAATGACAATTAGGTCCCTAGGGTGGTAAATGACCAAAATACCCTTTTAGTCAAAAAATGCCCAGATGATTTTAGAAATTTTGTGGGAACCTGAGTAGGGAATAGAATACTTTTAGATGACCAATTATTAACTAAATAGGTGACAAAAACCATAAAATAGGATTTCTATGAATTTTAATACACATTTTGGAATAGAACTCAATTCAGGCTATCTTAGGCATCAGAAAATTAGAAGGAAAGGATAGCTATAACCTTTGGAATTTTCTCTTAATTATGGAAGGAATAAGTTCCTAAAATGAGTTAGTTTCATAAATTAAACAATTAAAGGCAAGATGGACCAATAAGAAACTAGAATTCAAGTATTACTTGAAATAAGGAGAAAATTTTGTAGATTTGGCTTTAGGAATAAGCCTTGGCCGTGTGATATGAGAGTAAGGAAGAAAAGCAAATGGAAGACCCTTCATAGTGAGAATAAAACGTGAAGAATGATGCAAGGGACAAGGAGTAGTAAAAAATTCAAAGCATTAGCCAATAAGAATCAAACTTGTGGAAAGTGACATAATGGCTTATAGATATTTTGGGACAAAGAGAATCTTCACAAAATCCTTAGCTTCTTACGTGAAGTGAAGCAAAGAAAAGCCTTCTACAAACTAAAACCCAACGTACAACAAGGAGAGAAGAAAGAAAAGTGTAGAACAAGCCACTTGGAAGGATATTATTCATTAGCCAATAATCATTAACCAAATGGAAAGTAGTCATGATGAATGCAAGATTTTTTAGCAAAAGGAATCTTGGCCTAGGAAGTTAACGGACAGCCATATCACAAAGGCATATTAGGATAGCAATGTTATATAAAAGCCTTAGGACCGTTAGTTTTGGTAGCCAAAGAAAGGAAGAAACCGTGCAACTCCAAAGCTTACACCACCTTGTTCTTTTCAAAGCCTTGTCGAAGCAATTTCACAACAAAAAAAGTTGTAGCCGTGCCAATTAATTCCATAGCATCCTACCTCATTTTCACTTTAACCTTTTCTATCTCCTTCAAAATATACCTTTTACTTAAGAAGCCAAAACAAGGATCCACTCACTTAAAATCTTACGTGAAAGGCCAAAGTATAAGGAAGCAAGATTTTCTAACTTTGTGGGAAGCAATCAAGGTATGGGGAAGTCCTTTGATAAACAAAGTTTTAATATTAATTATGTTGAGATTAATATTTGTTGTAATGAAGAATCAAGCTTTGTTTACTAAGTGTTGATGGAAATGACTCAAAGAAACCAAGATGTGTTATATGAATGATTACGTGACTTTGATTCTAGCTTTATAAATAATGATGGAATAAATAACTCAAATCTAATTTAACTAATAAAATTTAAAGTAACCTACTATTATCTACATAATGTTTATTTGTAGAAAAATAATGATTTAGATTTATAATTTTCAATGAATTATTTTGCTACCAATGATATGCTGGCCGAAAATATCCTATGCTTCCTTAAGCATGTATATTTATTTTATTGTTAATAATAGGTTAGAATTATGGTTGTTATATTAAATTTTATAAGAAATAATAAGGTAGATATAGTGTTTTTCAAGTATTTCATTAAAATCCAACTTTTTGTCATATGAAAAATGAAAGGTTTCAAAGAAAAAATAATTGGTTTGTGTGGTGGTAGCCGTGTGGTTTTGATTGGTGTTGTGAAACTTTGTGTGATGTTTAAAAAGAATGTATGTGGTTAAATATACCTATTTCATGGGGATTTGAATATATTAAAATTTTGGTGTAAGTGACACACCAAGTGAAGAATGAGGAATGATGAGAAAAGATGAGATGAAAAGAAGTATTCATGCATGTTCCATGTGCATATGCCCGGTGGGGGTTAATCCGTGAAGTTGTTACCTCAGAAGGAGGTTTGTCAGATAGCTAGAGTTGAGAAAGAACGTTCTAAGGTGATGAGCTGGGGGATAGTGGCCATGGGGAGATCACCTACCCATGATGATCACAAGTAGAGTGGGTGTTAGTCCTATTGCAACACGGACCTATCCTGACTGATCGATCCAACTTGCAGGTTGTTAAGCTATCCTGACTATGGCCATGTGTTGAGAAGTTAAAAAATCTTGCGTCTGGCATTTTCCATGCATCTTGTGGTGTTTTGATTTTTACGAATTTATTCTTTTATTGTTCAAAAAATTATTCTTTTATTTAAACTCTGTTTATCATGACTTACCCTATTTTTGTGTCTGTGGTTGACACTTGTGATGACCTCAATTAAATTGAGCGAGCAGAGGAACAGTAAGCGTGACAGTGGATGATTTACAAGAAGATGTGAGGAAGACCCTGTGATGATTTCTATTTTGTTATGCTATGCTATGTAATGTGGACTGTTTTTTTTTAATCTGACTGTATGATGACAATTATCTGTAGACGGTAATCATAGACTTTATGTTATGCGAATTCGAATATCGTTAGATGACGAATAATTTCTTCATACTATTTCTTTTTCTTTTAAAAAATTTAAAGGAATGAATTTTGGACTATAACATTTAATTTTCGAAAATAAGTATAAAAAATATTCCATAAATTAAAAACGTAATAGGTTAAATACAAAAATAAAACGAAGTCGTTACACTGTCAACTAAGAGGTAGTATTGGTCAAAGGATTAAGCTTTTAAAATTCAAGAAATGATAAGTTTAATGAAAGAGTGAAGCTTGAGTTCTTGTTTACCTTACTAAGGCTGCATTTTCCAAAGGTATTACCCCATTGGGAGGTCCTTCTTTTCACCCGATATTAGAACACCGCAACGGCTTGGAGAGGGATTAGAGTCATGGTGTGGATTTTACCAGAGTATAATAATTAAGACTTCTAGAAGATAAACCTTTGAAACTATGAATGTAATCGAATAAGTTTTCATTCCTTAAAAAAAAAAAAAAAAGAAAAGAAAAAAAAAACTTATTCAAGTTGTGATAAAATAATAAGCATCGGAAGATTCGTAACGGATAACTTTGACCGTGTATTGACAATTTGTGTCTACATAATAAGCCCTTTGATGAGGTAGTGTCGTGGGACACTCAAAATATTTATTTAGGGGAATTTTGTTTATCATAAACAAGTATTTTCTCCGACTCTATTTTAATTTAAATAAAAATAAATTTATAACAAGTAAATAAAATAAATTAAGATATTAAAATAAAAAAATAAAAATGAATTTTTATAAAATCAATTATGTTTTAATAGAATATTTAACTAAGGAATACTAATACTTATTAAAATATATATTCATCTAGTTATAAATAATAATTTTAATAAGTCATAAGTAATATAGTAAGCAGATTTTTTTTGTTTCCTTTATAAATACGGGGAAAGTATCTCTCTAAATTTTTAAATAATAAATATAAAAAAAGAAGTTAAATACAGTAAATAAAAAAGTGATAGAATAGAAAAATTAAAATATAAATGTAATGGGAATTTATTACCGTTTTGAAGAAAAATTTAAAAACTTAAAAAATGTTTAATGATAAAACTTTCTAATTATTAGTAACTATACATTAAATGAAACACATTATAACCTATTATTTATGTCTTTATTTTATTTTATAAGAAATAGAATTATGGTATGCAAATATCAAAGCTAACAGTATAATAGGAGTTGGCAATAGAAATAACAATTAACTTGTGTACTGTTGTGAATTTTATATTTGTTGAAGACGGCATCCACGTCGTATCATTTGTAGATAGAGAATTTATATTTGTATTTGATTCCAGTTAATTTTACGCACCCACACACGTTCCCATCAGGGAACCATGACAGATATCGATGTAGAATATAGACATTAATATATGGTGGGTATTTTATCACTTATAAGTTATAACTAAGATTTTCAATTCATTTAAAAAAGTAATAAAGTTGGATTATACTTATTATCCGTCAATATTGAAGGTTAGATTTTGTTAAAATATTAGTGAGAAGATTCAAACTCACATCTCTTTCCCTTTTCCGATCCTTTCTTCCTTCTCCTTACAATCCTTGAACTTCATTTCATAATTAGCAAGTCAATGTTATAACTTTGAATAAAATTGGATCATCTATACGAAAATTGGTCGATATGAGTTTGTAATAAATTTTTTTCCCTAAAATGAGTTGACTTAAGTCAATAAGAAAAGAAAATATTGAAAATAAAAAGAGAATGTGACAAAGATAATTCTATTTGAACTGATTATACTATCATAAATTAAAAAACTTTTCTTTATAGTAATTTTTGCGGTAACAAATTTAGTGTTTAGATTAAGAAAGACTAGTTAAACTGAGATAATATTTTATCAATTTATTTTTACACTTGATGATAGAAAGTAATAAATATAGTAAAAAGAAAATAAAATTAAATGAAAAAAAGTGAGTGCATACTATACTACATTAGTAAAAGTGGCATAGCAGGCTACCCAATTCAATGCATGCTGGTCTGATACGGATAGTAGGCTATAGCATGTCAAGCCTGAAAAACCTAATTTTGGTTTGAATCTCTAAAATGAAATTCAAATCTTATAAAAATTCAAATTTTTAGAACTTTTGACGAATTTTAACAGACTAGGCCACATTGAACCATAAGCAGACCAGACTAATTTAACTCATTTAATTTGGGTTCAAAATTTAAAGTTCAATGGAAAACCTGTAACCATTTCATTTTGTCACGTCTATACATCAACCTGTAACCGTTAAGAGAAACCCGAAAGTTTAAGAATCTATAGGTTCCTGTTGAGTTAATGGAATCTTTTTTGGCACTCGTAAGTTTCGGAAACCTGCAGGTTTGTGCTGTCAATGTTTTTAGGCATTCACGAGTGAGTGATCAAATTGAAACTATTTTTTTTTTTTTTGGTGGAAACCAAATTGAAACAATTAGCTATGAATAATAATAAAGAAATAAAACATAGATTAAGCGACTTTGATCTTATTTTCAACAAATATAAACTTAAAATATGCATTAAAATGTAAGTCATTCAATTTTTATCTAACAATTATCAGCACGTGAATGTGTGGATTTAGTGAAATACCAAATCCTTTTCCTATGTTTGTCTTCTTTATCAGACATTTTTTTATAAGCTTATATGTCATTATAAAATGAAAACATATTTATTATATTATAAATAATTTTGTATTATCATCCCATCATTAACTTATATGATAATTTTTTTTAATAATAATCATCTTAAAAATTATACAAATCACATTTTTTTAATAATTATCAATGTAAAAATTTCTACACTAACAATAAATAACGATTAAAATTTTATAAAATTATATTGTAAAAGTATCATGAAATTAAATAATTAATAATTAAGTGTACTGCCAGAATTTATCTAATAATTATTATAATTAATTATGTTTTACAATTAAAATTTTTGAAACTAAAGAAAAAATAGTATTTATACGAGAAAAAAATTACTTATATAAATAACAGTTCCTCGTTGAAAAAGAGGACTCACACTTTTGCGTGTAAATTGCAAGTGAGATTAAACACACACTTCCTATGGGGTGGATCATATTCCATTCCAATTCCATATCCCTCAGCACTACATCATATAGTACATACAATGCATGTCATGATGTTGGCGGTTGTCGATCATGAGTGTCTATTTTTTACGTTTGTAATTCTCCTTCTCCTAGTCTTCTTTTCTTCCTTATCTCTATTTACCCAAAAATAAATAAATTAAGTGAGATACTTCTCCTTTTGGGTTTCACTAATTTTGCATAACTTTTTATAATATGTTTATCCTTTTGTTAGGTGACTTGTCTTTTTTTCCGCTTTTTCTTCATGTTAATTATTAGGATCGTAAGTGGTTTGGAATGAATTAAATTTTGTTTATTTTTCAACATAATTTAATTTAATTAAATTAAATTCAATTTGATTGAATTGGATTAACTTTTTTTTCACCAACCTAATCTAATTTTGATTGGATTGGTTATCAGGTTGGACTATTAATAAATTACCAACTATTTAAGTCTTGAAAAAAAGTTTAAAAAAATCTTGAAACTCAAAAATAATAAAAATATTTTTTTATATAGAATAGTATGAATATTTTTAAAAATCAGGATTGATAAAATATTATATTATTCATACGACAACAAAAAAAAAATCATAAATATATATTCACATTATTTTTCATAAAATAATGTATTATCTTAAAACAAATAATATATTATTACATTGAGAATAAGGTGTTTTTAGTTTAGTATTTTTATATTAGTAATTTAAATGTATCTATATTGGGTTGAGTTTTGATGGAATTCAAAACTCTAAACCCGTCATCCTAATCCAATTTTAATTAGTTTATTAAATTAAAATTAATTTAATCTAACAATTCAATTCAATTTACAAAAATTTAATTAAGTTGAATTGGATTAGAAAATTTCGTGGATTGAATTCTATCTTATTACACCCCTGTTATATGAACTGAATTTAGAAAAAACTAATTTACAGACAATTATCATTAACATGACCATCAAGTTAATATAACTAGAGGCTAGAGCACCTTTTTAGGTTACATAATTCAAATGTTTTATATTTTTTAGCTGGTACACTAATTTACTCAGTCTTATCATGCACGGTTTGACGACATACCAGCTAATTCTATTAATTATTAGATAAAATTAGGAGAGGAAAACTTGGTTATAAAGAAGAGAAAATATAAAAAAAATTAATTGATAAATTAAAATATGAGAAATTAAATTAAATAATGAATATACTTATAGGACTATAGATACAATTAACCCTTAAAAAAAATCGGAAATGATAAAAGTTCGAAACAAAATTTCATATGAATAATTGATTGATTATTTAATTTGTTTATAAGTCCCGGCCATGTACATTATTTTACAATAGTGTTGCAAAAGTCGTAGATATGGCTGAAACTGAAATCCAAGAGTATATCCAACTCTTCTTCCTCTGGCTGCTCTCCATCATCGCCGTTAGAGCCATACTCACTAAACTCCGCCACAAGCCTCGCCGTCCACCGGGCCCACGGTCCCTCCCAATCATCGGCCACCTCCATCTCATCTCTGCCCTGCCTCACCAGTCCTTCCACGCGCTCTCCAAGCGCTACGGCCCCGCCGTGCAAGTCTTCCTCGGCTCCGTCCCTGCCGTCGTCGTTTCGTGCCCGGAACTCGCGAAGGAGTTCCTAAAAACTCACGAGCCCAGCTTCTTGAACCGGTTCGTGAGTGCAGCGGTTCACCACCTGTCCTATGGGTCCAAGGGGTTCCTCTTCGCGCCCTACGGAAGCTACTGGAGGTTCTTGAAGAAGATTTGCGTGTCGGAACTTCTTGGTGGCCGCACCCTTGACCAGTTCCGGTACCTGAGGGAGCAAGAGACTTTGAGGTATGTAATGATTATTTAATTTGCTTCATAGGACATCCTTAATTAGTCATACATATATCCGGGTATAAGTTGCACAGTGAATTGAAAGAAGTATAAGATTAAACTTGATAATAGAAAGTGAGGGAAAGAAATGATAGATCTTAAGTCTAAATTATATTATTAACAAAAATTAATAAATTTATAATTAATATTTATTAATAAAAAAATTAAAGAAATAAGGGAAATCAAACTTGGTCTCTAGAAGTAATTTTTTTTTTTTTTGAATTTGATCTCATGAATAGAAAAAATATAATTTGAAGGAAAAATCATTTAAAAATGGCTAGCTAGTCATGAAATAAATTAGGCATTATTGGATAATTCCCATCATTAACATGGTTACTGTTATAAAAAGAGTCATAATCTATGGTAGATATGAATCATATATATGATGAATACGCTTATATTATACTCCACCAATATATATTATATCTTAGCTTTTAAAAATAATTACAAAATTTTAATTTGTTTTATTTCTTAATTTTTTTTTTTGGCTTGATTAGGACATGAGTATTGTTTCTATACATAAAACACTACTTATACTGTACAAGATACTTCTTTATCATGAAACATGAATCTTAGAAAATATAAATGCTTGGATATAAAAGTACATCCCCATGCCAGGAAGAATATTATAATAAATTTCAAAAAATATTGACTAAATGATTAATCAAATTTAATTAAATGTTTCACTAGACTTTACTAACCTATTACTCCACTAAAATATACTAATATAATTGCTCCATTTTCTAATTAACAAGGTTTCTGCGCGTGTTGAGGGCGAAAGGGGAGGCGCGTGAGGCCGTGGATGTTAGTGGGGAGTTCATGACTTTGACCAACAGTGTAATATCGAGGATGGTTTTGAGTCGAACATGTTGCGAGAGTGATGATGACATGGAGGACGTGAGGAAGATGGTGGAAGACACTGCTGAGCTGGCGGGGAAGTTCAACGTGGCGGATTTTGTATGGTTGTGTAAGGGGTTGGATTTGCAAGGGATGAAGAAGAGGCTTGTGGGTATTTTGGAGAGGTTTGATGGCATGATAGAGAGGGTGATAAGGGAGCATGAGGAGGAGAGGGAGAGAAGGAAGGAAAGAGGGGAAGGGGAAAAGATTAGGGATTTGCTTGATATTTTGTTGGATATTCATCTAGATGAGAGCAGGGAGATGAAGTTATCTAGAGAGAATGTCAAGGCTTTCATCTTGGTAAGCAACTCTATTTTGACTTGAATTAAACTATTTATAATTATGCAAGATATTCTTTTTAACTTCAAAAATGATTTTTGGCCACTCAAAAAATTTATTTAACACCTATAATGTGATAGAAAGAGATTTTATTCCTTCTATTTTCGAATCAATGAAATCAGTTCTTCAACCTTTTGAAAATATGGATTTTTCTATTCGTCCCTCCAATGTGTTTTTGTCACCAATAAATGAAATTAGTGGAAGACTAAAATAATACATTTTAAAAAATTGGATAATTAATTTTATTGGTTAAAATTAAATTAAATTAAACAATGTTAGTTACACACTTTATTATTGATCAAAATTTATTGAAAGGCACAAATTTTTATAAATCTCACCTTTTATTTAATGCCTCTTTCTTGATTTTATAATTTTTAATAAGTTTCAATTAATAAGAGAATATGGGTTAGAAGGAGTGTATCAGAAAGTATATGTTAGGGAAAATGTATTAAGAAGCATTAGCACTCAATTAAAATTAAAATTGACAAAAATACAGAGATTAAAAATTCATAGGTACATGCATGTGACTTGTTTGTGTGCTTGTATTCTCTAGCCATAAACTTGCTGGGTATTGTTTTGGATGCTATGCATCAGTTCGTATAAATTCATAGGTACATGCATGTGACTCCATAATATAATTTTTAAGTTTTACTTTTCAATGTTTATCTTACCCAAATTATTATTATAAGTTTCTTAAGATCTAGAATTGTTACTTGGACTATATATGTTATATGCAAGCAAGATTTGTGTTTTTTCTATTGTATTTTATTCATTACAGCTGGATAATATTATTATCTAGATACAATTATTTGATCTCTTTCTTTAACGTGCATGAAACGTTTTGTTTGATTGCCATATATATATATATATATATATATATATATATATATATATATATATATATATATATATATATATATATATATAAGGATTACACAAGCTAGTGGTCCCTTTCCTTTCTCTCTCTATATATATATAGAGAAATTATTTTATGCCAGCAGCCATGACCGAGGCCGTAGGAAATGGAGGAGCATGCACCCAATAACCTGTTTTTCTTAAAAGTAACCTAACTTGTAGGGATTATTAATCTAATTTTAAAACGGGAAAATAAGTTGAAAAATGATACTTGTAAAATTATTTGTATAACATAATACACAATAAAAAAGTGAAAGAGATAAAAGGGAAAAATTCAAATTTAAATTGTAATAAATGATAAGATTAAGAAAAGAGTTACCGACAAAACATGATATTATATAACTTGTATGTGTATCATATTTCATAGAAATATGTTGATTATATATATATAAAACATTTTTATATTATTATTCAATTATAAATTATTTGTAATTTTTATTTATCCAAAAAGTTAAGTTGATTGATCAGTGTATTTTATATTATTGTAAACCCTATAATATAAGTTAAGTTTAATTCTTATGGATAAAAAAAATGATTGATGTGATTTTTATTGATTTACACTACTATGACCTGATAATCTCTTTAAAAACATGCATGATATTATATGCATGCAGGACATATATATGGCAGGAACCGACACATCAGCTCTAACCATGGACTGGGCCCTAGCAGAGTTAATCAACAACCCTCACGTGATGGACAAAGCAAGACAAGAGATAGATTCAATGACAGGAAACAAAAGGCTAATACAAGAGTCAGATCTTCCCAACCTTCCATACCTACAAGCCATAGTCAAAGAAACACTAAGGATTCACCCTACATCGCCAATGCTAGTGAGACAATCATCAGAAAGCTGCAATGTATGTGGCTATGACATTCCAGCAAAGTCCTTAGTGTTTGTTAATCTGTGGTCTATGGGAAGGGACCCCAAAATTTGGGAGGACCCTCTTGAGTTCAGGCCAGAGAGGTTTATGAATAATAATGGAGAGAAACAAATTGATGTGAGGGGACAAAATTTCCAACTATTGCCATTTGGGACTGGGAAAAGATTGTGCCCTGGTGCATCACTTGCACTTCAGATTGTGCCTACTAATATTGCTGCTATGATTCAATGCTTTGAATTTAGGGTTGATGGGATTGTTAGCATGGAAGAGAAACCATCCATGACACTTCCTAGGGCACATCCTTTGATTTGTGTCCCTGTGCCACGCTTGAACCTTCCCTTCTAGTGTATAGTTTGAGCAGATTAATGGTAGGATGTGTTTATTGTATAATAATATGTTCACTATCTCAACACCAAGAGTCCAATAGGGCAACTTTCTTTTTCTTTAGAAAAAGAAATTAAAGGTGATCATATTTTTAATTACAAAGATGAAAACTTATTGTTTGGGTTAATAAATAATGAAATGTCGTCTTCATTTTGATATACAAAAAATAATCATTCTCTTAAGTAAGTACATCAAATATAGGAGCATAACTTAATATAAATATCTGAGGTGGTCTTGGAGTAAGGGAGAGTAGAAGGTTTCTGAGTGTGTCTCAGATGGTGAATGAGTGATGAGTATAAGATGAATATGGAATGATAATTCAATATCAAAGGTTTAGAGAGAACCTGTATTTATAGCGTGGAGTATGGGCCTTGGGCCTTTGTTTGATAATTAATCTGTTGATAATGTAAACAAATAATAGCAGGTAGTTATATAATTCAAACAGAAGACATTGTGTACCTTGTAGATAGACAGTTACATGTAGATAAGTAACAACTTGTAGATAATCTCTTCTAGATAATCCCTTGTAGATAATTGGAGATGTGCTAGGAGATAAAGTGGTTACACTTTTTTGAATAAATAAGTGTAACAGATAATCTGAGATCTGTTAGGAGATAAAGTGGTTACACTTATTTGAATAAATAAGCATAACAGATAACTTATGGGCCAGGGAGATCTAGCTGCTGAGGGTTGACGTTCGTGCTCTTGTAGCATGGCTGACATGGAGGGTGTACAAGTGTGTTGTTACTGTAGCAGGGTTGACACAAAGAGTGAAGATGTGCACCATTACTGTAGCAGGGTTGACATAGAGGGAGGACACGTGTACAATGACCCCCACAATAATGGTCACGTGTAATTTTACCAATTTTGTGCAGTACATAAGCCCCCTAGCCTCTGAGCCAACTTGCAGGTGAAAGAGGATGAGTAAGCGTTGATGAAGAATGTCCAGTGTCAAGGTTGGTATTCCTGACAAGTAAGAGAATGGTGAGCTCAAGAAACCCCCGAGTGTGGGCAACTGCTATTTGGTGTTAATGGTGATAACCTTGACAGATAAGAGAGTGGCGAGCTTATGAAGTCCACGAGCGTGGACAAGTGTTGTCTGGTCTCAATGGTGATAACCTTGACATATGAAAAATGTAAGCGTGGAACTTGTCGAGCCCTCTTAGCCTGCGCATGTGTTGTTTGGACTTTCACTTGAATTGTCCAAGGAGGACATGCTCTATCTTGTAGGCGAGGTTAATAACTTTGTGGAGTATAAAAGTGGAGCTATGTCAAGCCTCCTAACCTGGACGTGTGTTGTCCGAGTTGTTACTATTGAGTTGTCCAAGGAGGATGTACTTGTTTTGTAGATGAGGTCGGACATGTCAGGCAAGTGAAGCATCAAGGTTGAACCTTCTGACAATATCTGACCGTTGGAGTGAGCATTGAAAGCAAGCGTTACGCTTTGTCTTATGTTGCAGGTGTGTGCAGCCCATATGCTGTACTCGTGCATACGTGTCACTCAAGGAGTGGACATGTACTAGAGATGTGTAGTAGTGGGTGAGTGGCGTCAGGTCATGGTGTGGATTTCGAGGTAGTCATTTCAAGTCCCACACGTAATTGAAAAGTTACGCCTCCATTTAAATGGAGGGGACGTTTAACATCTTCTCTTATCGCCATACTTGTCTTCTTGCATTCTTGCATTTTTGCTTCCTTGCTTTTCTTCTTGTGTGTATTTTGACCTGGCTTGACACTTATGATTTCTTTGTGTGCTTTGTAGGTATAATAGGTAACTTCCTATGGAGGCCGTTAATGAAGAATGTGGGTGCTGAGGGTGGTGTTGTGCCACCTGCCCCTATCCATCCTCCGGCTGGAGAAGAGGGTTGACCTGTTGTCAGGGATTGGCCTTGCTGATGTTGCTACTGCTTTTCCCAACATCTCCCCTTTTATTTTGGCTAAGAGGAAAAAGGATGATGGTGTTGGGACATCTGAGCGCAAGAAGTTAAGGGCCCCTCGAAGTCTGCATACAATGAGGGAGGCCGCTGGACATCTTCCCTGTTCACCTGTTTCACCGTCCACTATCCGGGTTCTGGCTTCAGTGGTGGCACCTGCTGCTGGGGGAGAAGAAAGAGCTGGCTACCAATGCTGACAGGGCTACCGTCAAGAGGGATGAGTTTACGAAGAAGATGACTGACTTTGAGGCTCGGTTAGTTGAGGAGAAGGTTGCCTACAAGGAGCTTGAAGAGGAGCTAGCCCTCTACAAGCGCGAGGTGATGGAATAGTATGAGAAGGATTTCTCAAGGCCGTCAATCAGGCCAGCTTCTTTGCTAAAGACCTTGACTTAGGTATCTTTGACCATTCAAGGATGTAAAGGGCGGTGTCCTGCTTAATGAAGAGGAAATTGCTTCCATCAAGGAGCCAGATGACGGGACCAGTGTCTAGGCTGCAATCTATCTTTGTATTTTTGTTTTAACTTTTGGTCGTGAAGGCCATTTAAAGTGTTAACAATTGTTTTAATGCAAATGTTCTCCTTTTCTTTACCTTCAATCTTCTGTGTTTGCTTTTGTATGTTGTTGTCTGTTGTTTATGAATTTCTTGTGATGATGAGAATAGGCCGCTTGAATGGCATCCTTTCATCATAGAAGTGAGACCTTGTAATCTGATTGTGTCTCACTGAATTACCAAGATTGTCCCTTGAGTTTTGAGTGTCAAGGGTGATCCTTGGATGCATGTTGGACTCCTACTTTTGCAAGTGGCTTAGTCTATAGCCTTGCTTGTCAAGGTTCCAAATGAGTGAGTGAATGTACCAAGAGCGCGTCTTGGGTTTGGAGTGTCAAGGGTAGACTTTAGACATCGGTTCCTGCAAAACAAATAATCTTATGGCCCTGCTTATCAAGGTTCCAAAGGAATAAGTGTACCAAGAGCATGTATTGGGTTTGGAGTGTCAAGGGTGGACCCTGGACACCTGTTCCTGCAAAACAAATAATCCTTGGTCCTGCTTGTCGAGGTTCCCAAGGAGTGTACATGTTCCTACAAATAAATAATCCTATGGTCTTGCTTGTCGAGGTTCCAAAGGAATGAGTGTACCAAGAGCATGTCTTGGGTTTTTGTACGCCAAGGGTAGAACTTGGACTTTTGTGTTCCTACAAGCTTGTGTTTTTTGTAAGAGAAAGCTCAACAACAATAAAGTATGTCAAGGGTAGACCTTGTTGTACCTTCAGTTTGTTAAGTTTGACATAGAGCAGTTGTCCATCCTGGGTTTTGTCGAGACTCACCAAGGGTGGACCTTGGGTTTGTCTAACTTTTACCAAGGGAATTTTCCATCTTGGAATTTTGCTAGAAGTTCACCAAGGGTTGACCTTGGGTTTGTCGAACATGTAAGTTACCAAGAGCTGGTCTTGGGTTTTATGCACCAAGGGTGGACCTTGGGTATTGTATACCAAGGACAGACCTTGAGTTTTATATACCAAGGACGGACCTTGGGTTTTATCTACCAAGGATGAACCTTGGGTTTTGTGTTCCTCGAAACTTTTATTCCTACAAAGATAAAGTTGAGAATATGTAAAGACTGGACCTTGCGTACCTTAAGTTTTTGCCAGGGAAAACTTAGTGATGAAGAAGTTCACCAAAGGTGGACCTTCGGCTTGTTGAATCCTGTAAGTTTCCAAGAGCTGGTCTTAGGTTTTGTGGATCATTGGAGATCGACTAGCAATGCGTCTGTCCTGGATTTTTGAGTTAGATGTCTATCAAGGCTTGGGTTTATCAACCTTGACGGTCTACTAGAGCTTGGGTTTATGAACCTATTACCGACCAAGGGGCTGCCTTGGGTTTGATTGGAGGTCCACCAAGGGAAACCTTAGACTTTGTGAACCTTTGGAGAGTACCAGGAACTGGTCCTAGGTTTTTGAGTTGGAGGTCTACCAAGACTTGGGTTTATAAACCTTAACAGTCTACCAGAGATTGGGTTTATGAACCCGTTACCGACCAAGGGGTTGCCTTGGATTTGCTGGAGGTCCACCTAGGGAAGCCCTATGGTTTTACAAACCTATGGAGAGTACTAGGAACTGGTCCAGGGTTATGTCAAGGTTCATCAGGAAATGGATATTAAGAACCTGTAATCGACCAAGGGGTCGCCTTGGATTTTGCTGGAGGTCCACCTAAGGAAGCCCTAGGGTTTTACGAACCTTTAGAGAGTACCAGGAATCGGTCATGGGTTTTGTCAAGGTTCACCAGGAATGGATATTAAGAACCTGTAATTGACCATGGGGCTGCCTTGGATTTTGTTGAAGGTCCACCTAGGGAAGCCCTAGGATTTTACAAACCTTTGGAGAGTACCAGGAACTGGTCCTGGGTTTTGTCATGGATCACTGGGAAATGAATATTAAGAATCTATAATCGACCAAGGGGTTGCCTTGGATTTTGCTGGAAAGTATACATTTTTGATCATTTTGGGACTTAACTGCCTTACATGTTATGAAAAGAATCAACAGATAAATAATTTGAAACTTGCTTTTTGTATTGGATCAGAACACCACAAAATGAATTTTGGAAACTTTGAGAATGAAAAACAAATGAATGGTTTTCCAAAGATCAAATGAAGGAAAATCTTTTTACATGGAATTGATAAATAACATCTTTCGAAACATTAATTTGAGATGAACATGAAAACAGACCCAACCACAGAAATTACATTGAATGTCCTCACTGATCTATTTTATAGCTAATTTTGCATGAATTTCTAATTGTCATAACATATAATTCATGGATATGATTTAGGCCTTCTTTCTTTTTGAACATTTTTTAAGCCACTAGCCAAAAAGCTATCCCAATATATAATGATTCATCATTTGCAAGCGCTTTGAGCCAAACACTTGAAATTTTGCTGGAACCCTAACCTAGAATAAGAATTCCCTACCATACCTTAGGTTAGGAAAGCAATGGGGGATGTTATTTTGTTGGAAACTTGTACTAGTTGGGTAGCTGAATGTGATGAAAAAGATTTTGTTTTAAAAGTGGCTATTCATGTGAGTTAAAAGCTAGAAAAGAAAAGAAAGATAGACAGAAAAAGAAAAAAAAAAAGAAAAGAAAAGAAAAAAAGAAACAAATCCATTGTTGAAAAGTTGGGGGATTGGAAAGTTGGAATAAAAAGCATGGATATCTTGGTAGAAAAAGAAACAGGAAGTGATGATAACAATGTTTTTATCCTTGTTTGCTCTCCTATTTTCAAGGCACTTTTTGAATATCCAGAAAAACCAAGATCTTCTTTCTAGCCAGTCCTAACCATAAAAGTCCTAATGATCCATGATAATTATGTACTATAATTTGATGGGAAATGAACTGCAAAATTAATCTATGACATATCAGTGATGGAATTGAGAAGAAACACTTACATGTGGGAGGATTAAACACCTTTGAAAGGTTTTCCTCTGTTTGAAACAATTATGTATTTCCTCTGATGTTCTTTAGAAATGAAATGTGGATTGATCTTAATCTTATTTGGTTTGTGCATTCCATCTTTTGTTTCAATTCTCGAGGTTGACTATTTGAAAAAATTTGTTTTGATCACTTTTTGAAAGTTGATTCTTTACAAAGCATGTTCATATTAAAAGTATCTTCTATACTCCTAGTGTACTTACTTTTCTTGAGGACAAGCAAGATTCTAGGTTAGGGGGAGTGATAAGTGCCCTATTTTAGTAAAATTAGGGTTACAATGTTGGCACTTATCTTTTTGACTTCAGTAAAATTTGTTTGTAAACTTGCCCTAAACCTAGTTGATTTGTATTTAGTACTTGTATGAATGTTTTTTTTCACATTTTGGAAGATTAGTCCAATCATATTTTGTATTTTAATAGATTTTGATGGTATCCAAAGCATCCAAGCAAGCAAGGCAAGCGAAAGGGGCATAAATGTCAAATCTGGGAGGCGTTATAAGCAAAATGGCCCAGAACTCGCCTGGGCCAATGACCTTTCTTCTCCATTAAGGCTTTAACTCGCCCAAGCGAGCCTCCTCAGTGCAATTTGCTCTCCCAGGTAAGCTTCAAGTTCCAAGAAAAGGTGGCTAGCTCGCCCGAGCGAGTAAAAAAGGCAAAAACACTCACCTGGGCGAGTGGACTCAAGCAGGAGGCCAATTCCTATAAATAGCCACAAAAATGTTGAAGCAAAGCATGACTTGGATGGTTTCTTAATCCAGGGGATGAAAATTAGAGTTTAGGAACTTAAATATTAGTATTAGGAAGGTTAGGAGAGTGAGAGAAATGAGAATTAGTGTGGAGACTCTGCCAGAAAGAAGCGGTGATGGTTCCCTTTATCAATTCTTCCCTTGAGGAGGTGCTCTCCACAATGATTGGCTAGCTTCTCATAAGGATTGGATGTAATCTTCTTATCCCTATGTATCTCTTTTAATATTTATTTATGTATGAATCTGTTCTACTCCTTATTGGTAATTTCATTTTGTCCTTAATGTCTGATTCTACTTGATCACTATTTCATGAAATTAGATTCTAAGCTTGACAAGATCTGAACTGAATGATTTTACTCTTTCTGTTACGTTGCTAGGAATATGGCATAACGTTTTGATTGTAAATAGCACGTGATTATGATTATAATGCTGGGGTATTTACTTCATATGTGAGGGATCGATATTCGGTAGATATCCTTAGAATTCTCGAATGCGAGGGGTCTATTCGGGGTAAAACAATGTGTGCATCAATAAGGATAGAAAATGATTTATACATGGTTTGAGACCTCAGACAAAAATGATTCTTGATGTCTCAGCTGGAGGTACGATGATGTCAAAGAGTCTAGAGGAAGCAATTGTAATCATTGACTCCATAGCAGCCAGTGATTAGCAATCTCACCATGATAGATCTTCAATTCAAAGGAAAGGTATAATGGAGCTGGATACTCATAATACAATTCTAGCTCAGAATAAGCTCTTGACTCAACAAATAGAGGTGTTGACCAAACAGATAGGCCAACTTCCTCAACAATTTCAGCAAGTATCTGGTGATTGCCAAGAAGAAGAGGAGGCTTATTATATGCAAAATCAGACCAGATCTCAACAAAACTTTCAAGGAAATTATCAAGGCTACATAGATGGTCCAAGTTCTTATGGCTGGAGGCAACAAAATGATAATGCATATTATGGTCCCACTAACTCTTCTTTTGCAGGTCGCTCTAACAACTCTTATGTAGGTTCTTCAAATATGGGTCCACCACAACAACAACAACAAGTTCAGCCTGATAAAATTTCAAAAATGGAAGATACTCTAACTCAGTTTATGCAGATGTCCATTACAAATCAAAAGAACACTAAGGCTTCCATCAAAAATCTTGAAGTTCAGGTTGGACAACTTGCAAAACAACTATCTGAGCATAGCAGTTGACCTTTCTCAGCAAACACAAAGGAACCGAGGGAGTGTTTTAGAATGGATGTCTTGGATGAAGTAATTTCTGACTCCAAAAGATTGGTACAAGGAAAAGATTTTTCAAAGAAAAGATTAGCGGAAGCATTAAAGGAGATGAGTGAATTTGAAGGAAATGATAATTTAGATTATCTCCAACAGCCGGATGCTTTCAAGAAAATTCCTTACCAGTAGTCTATCTTTAAGGAATTGTTAGAGGAAGAGAAAAATCAAGAATCACAAATAAAGGTAAACGCAATACCTCCACATGCTAAAAATATTTTTCTTGCAGGAAATTCAAAGAAACCAGTTATCAGCTATTCAATTCTCTCTGAAAAAGAAAAGGAATTGGTGAAAATTTTGGAGAAAAACACAAAAGCCAATGGATCTCCACTGTTGTCCAATTGCTGGGAGCCAAAGCCATAACAAAGGCGTCTACCTAATAAGACATTAAAGAAGCGCTCCTGGGAGGCAACCCAGTGTTTT
>PYAF01003844.1:4496-20523 GCA_007407185.1 Glycine tomentella
TATAATAGCTAAATTCTAATTTCTTATTGGTCCATTTTGCCTTGAATTATTAAAATTACTAAACTAACTTATTAGGAAACCTATTCCTCCCATAATTAAGAGAAAATTCTATAGATGATGTCCATCCTTTTCTTATAGTTTTCTGATGTCTGAGGTAATCTGTATCGAGCTCTTTTCAGAATATCTTCCAAAATTCCTAAAAATTATAGTTTATGGTTCTCTGTCACCAACCTTGCTGATAATTTGTTATCTAAAAGTATTTTATCCAATATTCAGGTTCTCACAAATTTCTAAAGTCATTTTGGTCATTTTTGACCTAAAGGGCATTTTGGTAATTTCACCAATCACCCTAGGGGTATAATCGTCATTTCCAAAAAATGTCCAGGGTATCTCTGTAATTGTCACCCTAAGGGTATTCTTGGTCATTTCCAGAACATCCAAGGGTATTTATAAAATTTCCTCCTTAAAATATCTGGCTAAAATGCCTAGGGGCAATTTGGTCATTTTTGAAATATTCAGGGGTATTTTCATCATTTCCCCCAAATCTTTTTATGCTGCCTCTTAATTAACATTTTACCCAAGTAATTCGAATATAGACCATCAATTGACTGTAATTCCAAAATTTTGGGGTGTTACAATAATGACCTAGGAGATTTTTGTAGCAAATTCAACACTATATAAAGGAGTGAGTGGACCCAAAAAACTCAAGCTTTTCCAAGGAAGTGTACATGCAACACTTCTCATATTCCTTTCATCTTTTCATTTTCCAAATTCTACATCTTTTCACCCTTCCACTTTCAAAGAATAAAAGTATAACACAAACCCTAGCATCTTGAAGCCTCACGTGGGATCTAGGAGCTTTTAGGAGGAAGTTTATCAAGCTTTTAGGAGGAGAAACAAGGTATGAATAGGTAGGTTTATGTTAAATATAGTTTAAATATTTCTTTACATAAAGTATTTCATCTATTTCTTTGAAATAAATTTTGCCCACCATGTGTTTGATAAAATGTTTCAATGAGATCAAGATGGTTTAAGTGTTGTTTGTGTGAATAAATATTTGGGATTCTTGTGTTGTTGAGTGTGTTATGAATATTTATGAATTCCCTGAGTTCTTATGAAGCTTTATGATTAAAGATAGTTTAAGATTGTTTGTTTATATAAGTGCTTGAGTTTGATGTTTTATGACTTGTCTTTGAGAAATTTATGGAGTTGAACTATGGTTGTATGCTTGAGTGCTTTTATAAAGTTTTATGTGATTATTGGAAGAAGTTTTATATGTTGTTGAACTTTGTGTTAGTTCCATGTTGAAAATTTAAGCATATAAGATATAAAGTGAAGAGTAAATATGAGATAAAAAGAGAATCATTCATGCATGTTTCATATGCATATGCCCTGCGGGGGTTAAGCCGTGTTGCCCTGCGGGGATTAAGCCATGTTACCTTAAGAGGAGGTATGTCAGATAGCTAGAATTGAGACGAGCGTTTAGACAAAAGGTGTCTAAGCTAGGGGGTAGTAACAGTGGGGAGATCACCTACCCATGATGATCACATGTAGTGTGGGTGAGTCCTTTTGCAACACTGACCTACCCTAACTGTTCGATCCAATTCAAAGAGAAAGAGAGTTGAGCTATCTTGACTATCGTACCAATTGATGAGAATTTGAGAGAATCATGCATCATATAAAGAAGATGAGCATGCATCACATGATGGGGATGTTGTATGATTATCTGTATGTTGTATATATTATGTGAATTGAGCTATGTTTATCATAAACTTACCCTATATTTTGTGTCTGTGGTTGGCACCTGGGATGACCTCAATTTATTTGGACGAGCAGAGGAACAGTAAAAGCATAGCAAGTAGATGGATTTTGTGGAAGATGTTGGAAAGCTATTTTGATGTAGATATTTTGTAATAATTATGATATTTGTTTTGGTGATATGTATTATGTAATAGAACTAAGAAACGGTCTGTATTCTATTAGTTTGGATTGTATTATGGACTTTATTATGGATTGAATTTAATTATTATTGTCTTTGAATGAACACGGTTACAATATTGATGATTAGTAAGATAATTCTAAAGCAAGTGGAAAAGAAATTCCATTCAAAATCAATAAAATACAAGATAGTAAAACGAGGTGTTACAGCAGACATATTGCTAGCATGTGGCATATGATATTGGGTTTAATACCTGGCATGTCAGATAGCTGCCAAGCAAATAAGTCTGCATTCCGTAATGCCTGTATTCGTGACTAGTAAGGTCCTTGTTGAGCTGTGTACACTGCCCAGGTTTTTGTCCGAGTTGAAGTTTGATAAGTTCTTCAATCGATTTTGGCCCTTTGTCGATACTATCGTCACGTGGATCCACATCAGGGTATATGATGCGGACCCTATATCAATATTCATCACCTGATTAGTGCCCCCCGAAGTGGGACTGTGTCTACCTGGTTCTCTACTAGGAGGATACAATGCCACTTTCATGCTTTCTGTGTAACACCTTCAGGCTTGCTTTTGATTTGCTTTTACTATGACAATCTCTCCTGTCATAGTAGGGAACTTTGTCTTCAAGTGGGGTGTAGAGACAATAGCCCCAAGTTCATTCAAAGTTTTCCTACTGATTAAAGTAAAGTAAGCAGTATCGGCCTCGACTATCAAGTATTTAACAATGAAACTTCGAGATAGTCTTCCTTGACTGAAAGTAGTCATGAGGTCCACATACCCCGCATGTCTACACTTTCTCCTGCAAAGCCGAAAAGGGGTTCAGGATGGGCTTGGATTATGTTTGGAGAGATTTCTAACGTCTGGAAAGTTCACCAATACAAGATGTCGGCAGAGCTGCCTTGATCGATGAGGACTTTAAACACTCTAAAGTTGGCGATTATGAGAGAAACCACCATTGGGTCGTCCTGGTTGAAAGGATTGATTACCACAAAGTCTGCATCTCTAAAAGTGATAGTGGGAAGACTCCATGGTGAGGGAGCATAAACAGTATATATCAATGTCTCGTATGGCATGTAAATGTCTCTTTCAAGACTGATGAGATGATCCGCCATACGAGAATCCACCCGCAATGGTATTGATTTCCCCTTGGATGTGTTGGGGAGGTTCCTCCTCCTGTTGGCAAGGAGGTTGACGCTCATGTCTACGTTGTTGTTGTCTCTGCCTCCCTCTATCATCGAGTTGTTTGTCAGCTCCTCGGTTCCTATCCTAGTTCCTGTACTGATCATGTCGTCTGCCCCCGGGTTGGTTTCCAGTACAGGAATTATCAGGTCATTTCACAAACCTTGCCAAATGTCCTGCTTGGATATGTTCTTCAATCTTATCTTTCAGGGCCCAACACTCTTCAGCGCGATAACCAGTACCGCCATGAAATCGACAGTACTTATTCGAGTCAGATCCTTGTTTGAAAGATGATGCAAGATTAGAAGATACAACCTGCACTTCGATGTTGAATGCTTCCTCCATGATTGTAGCCCGATTGATCGTTAAAGGGGTATATCTCTCATACATAGGTCCTTTCGGGAGAGGCTGATATCTGTCCTTCCTCTACCTTTTCTTTGATCTCTACGAATCGATTTTGACATTCATGTCCCATTTTTCCCTTTTCTATCCAGTTCATCTAATTTCATTCCAAAATTTGGACATCTACTCCATCTCGATGTAACCCACAGCTCGTTCACGTATTTCATCCATGCTAGCAGGGGTTGCATGGATAAACTATGTTTAAACCTGCCGGGTCATAATGCTAGCATGATCTGGTGTAATGCTACTTCAGGATTGAGGTTCCTGATTTGGACAAAGATTTGTCCAAATCGGTCCATGAATTTTCGAAGATATTCGTTATCTTCCTGACGCAAAGTGGTCAATGTGGCTGAAGTCATCCTATGAGATTGGCTGGTTGCATACTATGCTTTGAACTTTTGGACCAAAGCACTGAAATTGCTGATGGATTTTGGAGGGAGTCCGCTATACCATGTCAAAGCTGCTCCCTTTAAAGAAGTAGGAAACATCCAACACAATATGGCATCACTATTGGTGTAAAGATTAACCTGAGTCAAATAGGCATCCGGATGCTCTTCTGGTTTGGTGGTGTTGTCATACCTCTCTAGATGAATGGATTTCCATTAAGGAGGAAAGGCAACTTCCATAATGTGATCAGCAAAATGGTGCGTCTTCATAGTCAATTCATCATGACGATATACTCGTGTAGAGTTAGGATTGCCAGGAGGGTTGACATTTTGTCGGGGGTGCGACTCACCTTGAGTCGTTTCATTCTGCGTGGACTGCGATCGTCTACCCCCCAATTGGTGTCGCTTCCTGGTCCCGTGTTGGTCACGATCGGCTTTTAACTTCCGGATTTCTTGTTCGTGCCTTCACTCAATCTTTGCCAAGAGGTTTTGGAGATGTTGAATGGCATCGGCATTCGTTAAGTCTTGTGTGGAGGATTAGATGCATCCAAATAAGTGTCACGCCTGATGCTGGAGCGCGTATTGACCATGATTGTTTTCTGGTGATTGTTTGGGAGCAAGGCCGCAGGGTATGTTTTACCGCAGCCTCACGGTGGGCGCTAAATGTTCTTACCAATATCTGGAAATTCCACGTGTGAGGATGAGTAGGTTCCAAACTTTGCACGTCGTACAAGTGAACGTCTTTGTTTAGGAGAGGGACCTATAAAACAAAGGAAAGATACTCCGACGCTCAAGTAAGTACATTAATTATATGAGAATAATCAAGTATATGAGAATCTCAGATGAATATGCGTGTGAGTATTCAAGCATTCACACCATGTATTTCTTTAAGGTTTAGAGAGAACCTATATTTATAGTGTGGAGTATGGGCCTTGGGCCTTTGTTTAGTAGATAACCTGTTGATAAGATAACATATAATAGTAGGTAGTTATATTTGAATTAAAGATAATGTGTACCTTATAAATATGTTTTTATTTGTAGATAAATAACAACTTATAGATAATTGGAGAAGATATTAGGAGATAAGGTGATTGCACAATCTCCAATATATACACAAATATAACATTTCGGTCAAGGAGCTTCTGGAAGGTGAATAAAAAAGTGTCTGTGTTCCTATAGCAAGGCGGACTCTGAGGTCAGACAGAATGTACTCGGTGTGTCAGGGTTGACACATAAGATGGAAATATACACGATCACGTGTACAGTGGCCCCACAATAATGTCTACGTGTAATTTTACCAATTTGTATAGTACAAGCACTGAAATCATTAGGGTTACGCTTTAAATACCTTTTGTTTTTGTGATGGATAACTTGGTGAATACGAGATTGACCACAGGTTGTCTTCAAGCTTTGAAAGTTGTGAGTTACCAAGTGTTGTTGATAACTATGTAGGTCAAAGATAGACTTTGAACATCTGAAAAACGAACAATCCTATGGTCCACCATGTCGGAGTTTCACAGCGTACAATAGTACCAAGATATTTTTGGGTTCTAGGAGACCAAAGGGCGGACCCTAGCCATTGTGTGCCAAGTATATATCTTGGGCTTTATGTTCATGAGAACTTGTATTCCTGCAAGGAAGAAAATATAGAAATAATAACCTATGTCGAGGGTAGACATGGTTGTACCTCGTATTTGTCAAGGTTGATACCAGAGGAGTCGTCCAGGCTGGGTTTTGTTGAGATTCACCAAGACATGGCATTAGGTTTGCGGTCCTAAGAGCTGGTCTTTGATCCTTGAGTCATTGAGAATGTACCAGCGACGTGTCCGCCCTAGGTTTTTAGAGGTTGACCAAAACTTTAGGATTTATGAACCTTGATAGTTTACTATAGTTTGGGTTTAAAAACCTGTAGATGGCCAAAAACCGATCTTGGGCTTCGTAAGGTCGACCAACGCTTTAGACTTATGAACCTTGATGGTTTGGCATAGTTTGGTTTTACGAACCTGTGAGTTACCAAGGACGAACCTTGGGTTTATAAGGTCGACCAAAGCTTTAGGCTTATGAACCTTGAAGGTTCAGCGTAGTTTGGTTTACAAACCTATAAGGGGTTGACCATAGCTTTAGACTTATGAACCTTGAAGGTTCGGCATAGTTTGGTTTTACAAACCTGTAAATTGACAAGGGCGGACCTTGGTCTTATGAGTTCAACCAAAGCTTTAGACTTATGAACCTTGACAGTTCGGTGTAGTTTGGATTTACAAATGAGGGTTGACCAAAGCTTTAGGCTTATGAACCTTGAAGGTTCAGCATAGTTTGATTTTACAAACCTACAAGGGGTTAACCAAAACTTTAGACTTATGAACCTTAAAGGTTTGCCATAGTTTGGATTTACAAATGAAGTCGACCAAAGCTTTAGGCTTACGAACCTTGAAGGTTCAGCATAGTTTGGTTTTACAAACCTGTAAGGGGTTGACCAAAGCTTTAGACTTATGAACCTCGAAGGTTCAGCGTAGTTTGGATTTACAAATGAAGGTCAAGCAAAGCTTTAGACTTACGAACCTTGAAGGTTCAATGTAGTTTGGTTTTACAAACCTGTAAAGGGTTGACCAAAGCTTTAGACTTATGAACCTTAAAGGTTTAGCGTAGTTTGAATTTACAAATGAAGGTCGACCAAAGGTTTATCCTTATGAACCTTGAAGGTTTAGCGTATTTTGTTTTACAAATCTGCAAAGGGTTGACCAAAGCTTTAGACTTATGAACCTTGACGATTCGGCGTAGTTTGGATTTACCAATGAAGGTTGACCAAAGCTTTAGACTTACGAACCTTGAATGTTCAACGTAGTTTGGTTTCACGAACCTTTGGGGAGTACCAGGACGCGTCCGCCCTAGATTTTAATAAGGCTTGCCTAGGGTGGAACTTGGCAAGTAGTACCGGGACATGGTCCGGGGTATTTTGTCGAGACTGGACCTGGGAGAATGATCAGGCGATGGTTCTTGAAATTAGTCAAAATCCTGCAATGGTTGACATAAGTATATGAAAGAGAGGTATATGTTTTATTAATATGGCATTTAATGTATATATTCCCTCTATTATTTCTCAGATGGGCCTCATTAAAACCTTTCAAGCCAAAACCCAATGGGAAAAAAGACTTGAATAGGAAAAAGAGTACACCAGAGAATTTTGAGCCTTGTTTGTACCCCAAACCAGAAGTATCTCTAACATACTTTTGAACACTTAACGTTTCAGCCAAGTTGCATTTTCCTTTGTAAAGCTTTCTCAAAAGATCAATTAAATCACTATTCTTGAATAAGAGTAACATGTACTTTTCTCCTTGACTTCTTTTGTAATCATCAAAATCTTTTTGCAGCAAGTTATATTTGTCAACATTAGTAGAAGAGGAAGCAGATACACTCCATTCATTTTGTAACTTGAAACAAGTTTTTCATTTTCTTCTTTCAAGTTGCAAATTTCAGTTTGCAATTCAGTAATTTTTGCAACATGCCATCTAAGATTTCCTTTGAGCTTGTTATTGGATTTTGCAAGCTTTTGGGCTTCTTCATGCATTTCTTGGAAAACATTAATAGCTTGTTCAAGTTCAAAATTTACCTTATCTCCATCAATTGATAGATCATCATCTTCTTCATTGATTATGTAGGTGAGACACATGTTTGCTTTTTCATTTTTAGTTGATGATTTTGATGTTGTTGACTCATTATCTTCCCAAGCTATGTAGGCTCTTTTAGATTTTCCTTCCTTCCTCACCTTGTTGTCACCTTGTTGCTTTTCCAAAAAGATTGAACATTCTGATTTGATGTGGCCAGGTTTTCCAAATTCAAAGCAAGTAAAATTGTTGTCAATCCTTTTGTTGTTGTTGTTGTTGTTGTTGTTGATCTTGTTGTTCTTTGTGAACTTTTTGTTCTTGTTTTTCCTCAAGAACTTGATGAGCTTCTTGACAACCAAGTTCATGTTGTCCTCTTCACTTGAATCTTCCACTTTTTCTGACTTTGATGATGTAGCTTTTAATGCAATACTTTTATTTTTCTTTTTTGCATCTTCAGCACAAGTTAGTTGAGACATTTC
The DNA here is from genome assembly GCA_007407185.1 of Glycine tomentella. Classification (NCBI taxonomy): domain Eukaryota; kingdom Viridiplantae; phylum Streptophyta; class Magnoliopsida; order Fabales; family Fabaceae; genus Glycine; species Glycine tomentella. Next base: position 12,487 of record PYAF01003844.1, read on the forward strand.
AAACTCATATTCAAGTAACTTACCAAATAGTGCAGCCATTGACATTTTTGATAGATCTTTAGGTTCCTTGATTGTTGTCACCTTTGGTTGCCAAGGTCTTGTGAGACACTTCAAGATCTTGATGTTTAGTTCTTCAGTATCAAAAATCTTCCTAAGACCCAGAAGATGATTGACTATATGAGTAAATCTTGTTTGTAACTGGGAAATGCTTTCTGTGGTGTTCATTTTGAACATCTCATACTCATGGATCAAGGCATGCTTTCTTGATCTTCTAACTTCTTCAGTTCCTTCATGAGTTATTTCCAGCATCTCCCACATTTCTTTTGCACTTGTGCATCTCACTGTTCTAAAAAATTCATCAGAAGAAAGTGCAGAGGTAATCATATTTTTAGCTCTAAAATCATATTGGACAACTTTTTGTTCAACATCTTTCATCTTATCCCATTCTTTAAGAATCATTTCATTGCCAATAGTTTTCTTAGGAATAAAAGGACCCTTTTCTATAGCATTCCAAGCACCTGGGTCATTTGATTGAATAAAGGTTTTCATTCTATTTTTCCAAAAACTGAAGTGCTCCCCTTCAAACATCGGAGGAAGATTGAGAGAAGCACCTTTTTTGAAGGTAATTTGTGAGGTATTCATTTTTCTTTTTGAAGAAAAAATAGTGATCTTGAATAACTCTCAAGAACCAGCTCTTGATGCCAATTGAAAATAATAGGAATACTTACAATAACCAAGAGGGGGGTGAATTGGTTAAAACCTTGGTATTTTAAAATTAATTCAAATTAGAGTTCAGGATCTCTATCACTTTTGAAACCAAGAAATCTTTTTACTCAATCAAATAATTCAACCCCAAGAAATCAATAGATCAAAAACAGAACTTATTGGACAGTGGATATGAATCAAAGAATAAATGAACAATGAATAAGATGAGTAATAGAGACAAAGAAACAAAGACACAAGCAATTTATACTGGTTCACTTCACAATAGAAGCTACATCCAGTTTCTTCTAATCAACACTAGATTAGAGTTCCACTATTATAAATTTCTGTTCTTACAAGCTTTTACAAAACCCTTCCCTTTATCAACACTAGATAAAGAATAGAAATCTAAAACCTTATTAGAATTCTAAGGAGCAAGAACCAGAGAACACTACTCTGTTCTTGAGCTAGAGAACCCTTCTCTAGAACCAAGCAAGAAGAACCCACTTTACAATAGCCAATTACAACAAGAATTCAATACTAAATTTACACACAAAGATTAAGGAGAGAGACATCCTGATGATCCAATGAATGTTATGCACATGAATTACCAAATCAGGTTGAGTAGCAAACAAAATTAGATCATGCTTTTCCTTAACCTTGGAAAGAATCTTGCTCAAGAATCATTCAACCCATTGATGTTTTGAATGAAGCAAGAAGTAAAAACACTAAGAAAATCACTTAGAAATGCCTAGAAGACTTATGTATAGTCAGAAATACGAAGTGGTCAAGTTGTTAAACAAGCCAAGCCATCAATCTTATTTATAACATAATTTGTAACTGACTGTAATCGATTAAACGTGCTTGATAATCGATTAAAACACTTATGTAATCGATTAATTATCACATAATCGATTAAAATGTTAAATAAGCTTTCTGGGTTTCAGCAACGAGCAAAATAATCGATTAAACCGAGCTGTAATCGATTAATACAGAAAGCCATGTTTCACAAAATGAACTGTGTAATCGATTACGGATTTTGGTAATCGATTAAATCAGAAAGCAGGCATTTTCCAAATGAACTATGTAATCGATTACTGATAATGGTAATCGATTATCACAACAAGGCTTAAAATAATCTTTTAACTATGTAATCGATTACACTAAGTAAGTAATCGATTAAAACCTTTAGCAAAGCAATTTATTTTCAATTAAAGGCCAAATAATCGATTAATCCGATAGGTAATCGATTAAGTTGTTCATGAAGGTTTTTCCAGATTGAACGAAGAACAAAATAATCGATTATATCATTAAGTAATTGATTAAAACAGTAAGAAAAACATTTTTCCAAAAACCTTTTAATCAATTTGAAACCTTAACCAAAAAGATAAAACCCAAATGTTTTAATGAAAACCATTTATCCTTCATAAAGAATGAATGAATGCAATGCAAGGATCAATCAGATTGTCTTTCTCTTACACTTGAATCAATTACAAAACTTCAAGGCACTTCAAGCATGTTGAAAGCTCAAAACACATTTCTTGAATCCAAGTCTTTCACTCTTCATGATGCTCCCCCTATATCCAACAGTGATGACTCTGAACAAGCCTTCCCAATTTGGTCCAAGCTTGCCTGCACGAGAATCCTTCCTGGCTTCACCCCAGGCACGCCAGACTAGATCACCTGGCTGGAAAGTTCGAGGTTGAACTTTAGAATTGTATCTTCTTGTCCTATGGAGCTTGGACACTCTCATGTTCTCCTCGTTGTACTGTTCCTAAAATAGCACCCTTCTTGTCAAAGGTTCCCCAAGCTCAACGGGGATCATGGCGTCAGTGCCATATTTAAGGTGGAAAGGGGTTTCCTTTGTAGTGCTTTGAGGTGTGCAATGGTAAGCCCAGAGTATGTTGGGGAGTTCTTCCTTCCAGAGACCATTAAACTTGTCCAGTTTGGTGCGAAGGGCTCAGAGAATGACTCTGTTTACAGCTTCCACTTGACCATTAGTTTGGGGGTGTTCAACAAAGGTGACCAGGTGCTTGATACCCAATCATGGGAGAAAGTCCTCGTAGGTCTATGCCTTGAACTGCGTACCATTGTCAATAACGATAGCATAGGGTAGACCGTATCTGCATATGAGATGTTTCCAGGTGAAGGTTTCAACCTCACTAGCCGTTATTTCCCACAGTAGCCTTGCCTCAATCCACTTAGTGAAGTAGTCGATTGCAACGAGCAAGAACTTGACCATTCATGGAGCTTTAGGAAATGGTCCCAAGATGTCCATCCCCCACATAGCGAAAGGCCATGGGGACAAGATGGTATGAAGGTTGTCAGGGGGAATCTGTGGGATGTCCGCAAACACTTGACATCTTTTGCATTTCCATGTGAACTCGAAGGCATCGATCCTGAGTGTTGGCTAATAGTATCCAGCCCTACTACCTTGGTGGCGAGGGAGTGTACCCCTGTATGGAGGCCGCAGATTCCTTCATGGAGTTCCCTCAGGACGTAGTTTCCTCTTCAGATGTCAGGCCTTGTTTTCATATGCGGGGAGTGTTCCCTTTATGAGAAAGTCTTTATAAGGGGTCATCCAATTGGGTTCCTCCAACTCGACAACAATTACTGCTTGGGTGTCAATGGTGGGTTTTTGGAGTGTTTCTTGAATGATTTTTTTGAGGTGTCTGATCTTTTTGGTAGTGGCCAGTTTGCATAGCAAGTCAGCCCTGGTGTTGCTCTCGCGTGGTATGTGATACATCTTGAAAACACTCGAAATTGTCGATGAGTGTTTTGGCCAGATGGTAATACTGGAGGAGTATGGCTTCTTTGGTTTGATATTTGTCAGCTATCTGTCATGGACTAGCTGCGAGTCGAAATAGCATTTCAAACATTGAGCTCCGACTTCTTTTGCGAGTTTGAGTCCTGCTATGAGTGCTTCGTACTCGGGTTGGTTGTTTGAGGCTTTGAAGTTAAGGTTGAGAACTTGTTCCAGCTAGATGTTGTCGGGTCCTTCAAGTATAATGTCTGCTCCGCTTCCTTGTACGTTGGATGCTCTGTCCACGTAAAGGTTCCACCAGTCTGGGGTGGACTTGTCTTTTCCTGCAAATTCTGCCAGGAAGCCTGCCATGAATTGTGTCTTCATGGGACCATGTGGTTCATATCAAATGTCAAGTTCTGACAGTTCGACCAACCATGCCACCATCCTACTTGCCAATTCGGGTTTCCGCAGTACCTGTTTGATGGGATAGTTAGTTTTGACTATCACTTGGTGACTTTGGAAATGAGGTCGGAGGCGCCTGGCTGATGTCACTAATGCCAGGGCTATCTTCTCGATCATTTGATAGTGTTTCTCGGCGTCATTAGCATGCAGCTAGTGAAATAGATAGGGAGTTGGTGCTTCCTTTCTTCTTGGACAAGTGCTGAAATGACAGCCTCATCCGCCACTAAGAGGTATACGAGCAATGGTGTCCCTGTCGAGGTCGACTTAAGACAGGTGGCGCAGCAATTGTCTTTTTGAATGCCTTGAAGGCCTACTCGCAAGTGTCATCCCAAAGGAATGGTTCTATCTTTTTGAGCAGCTTGTAGAAAGGTTTTGCCTTCTCGGCGAGTTTCGGAAGAAATCTTGATAAGGCCGCTAGTCTTCCATTCAGTTTCTGAACTTCGTTGATGTTGTTCGGGCTATGCATCTGTAATATAGTTGAGCATTTTTCCGGGTTGGCTTTAATTCCTCGGTGTGTGATCATGAAACCATGGAATTTTCCGTCACCCACCCTAAATGTGCATTTTTCGGGGTTGAGACGCATGTCGTACTTCTGAACCTCTTCGAATACCTCTTCCAGATCTACTACATGTTGGGCTACATTTTAGGACTTTACGACCATGTCGTCTATGTAGACCTTTACGTTGCGTCCGATCTATTTTCTAAAGACGCGATCCATCAGCCGCTGGTATGTGGCCCCAGCATTCTTGAGACCAAAGGGCATGACTCTGTAGCAGCAATTGGCATTTTCAGTGATGAAGGTCATCTTTTCTTCATCTAAGGCATGCATTCTTATATGATTGTAACCAGAATATCCGTCCAGGAAGCTCAACATTTGGAATCTGGACGCTTCATCGACAAATCTGTCAATGTTGGGTAATGGGTATACGTCCTTCGGGCATGCCTTGTTAAGGTCTATGAAATCTGTGCACATACGTCATTTGCCACTGGCTTTTTTGACCATGACAACGTTAGCGAGCCAAGTAGGGTACCTGACTTCTCTGATGAAGTTGGCTTCAAGCAATTTGTCTACTTCTTCTTTCAGTGCCTTTCGTCTTTCTTCTCCCAAATTCCGCTTCTTTTGTGCTATTGGTTTAGCATGCGGACATATTGCCAGCTATTTGCATTTGACATTAGGGTCAATCCTTGGCACATGAGATGGTTGCAAAGTGAACAGAGATGCATTCTTGCGGAGTACATCAGCTATATATATGTACTAGTGAGTGAAAAGCTCTTTGCTAAGTTGTATGCATTGTTCGGGTTTGGTTCTGAGTTGCAGCTTGACTAGTTCTTCGATCGGTTTTGGTCCTTTGTCGATGTTGTCATCGCGCGGATCCACGTCGAAGGTATCATCATGGTGAGCTGTATAGGCCATCAGCGTATAAGGGGTAGACTTTACGTTTATACTCATAACCTGGGTGGTGCCCCCAGAAGTGGTACAATGTCTCTCTAACCTCCTGTGAGGAGGATATGGTGCCACTTTAAGGGTTTCGATGTAACATTGTCTAGCCTGCTTCTGGTCTGCTCTCACAATGACAACTTCCCCTATCATGGTAGGAAATTTCATCTTCAAATAAGGCATAGAGACAATGGCTCCCAACATGTTCAGTGTTTTTCTTCCAATTAGGGCGAGGTACGATGTGTCGACATCCATGATTAGGTATCTGAGAGTAAAGCTCCTTGAAAGTAAACCCTGACCGAAAGTGGTCATTAGGTCTACGTAACCCAGGGTTTCTACCCTTTCTCCCGCAAAGCCTAGGAGAGGTCCTGGGTATCGTTGAATGATACTTGTTGAGATCTCCAGCTTCTGAAAGGTCTTGAGGTATAAGATGTCAGCGGAGCTACCCTGATCGATGAGTACTTTTGTCACTTTAAAGTTGGCGATTATAAGGGATACGACCATGGGGTCGTCTTGGTTGACAGGATTAATTCCTTCAAAATTGGCGTCATTGAATGTGATAAGAGGTAAACTCCGAATTGGAAGAGTGTTGATATAGTTTATATCGACATCTCTAATGGAGTGCAGTGTTTCTTTCGAGATTGACTCTGCAATGGTATTAATCACACCACATATTTGCTGAGTAGGCTACTCTTCCTCTTGGCTAGGGGGTTGACGTTCGCTTCTAGGTTGCGGTTGTCTTTGCCTCCCTCTGTCCTCTGTGCCATCTCTTTGCCTATCATTGTCTCTGTTTCTGAATTGACCCCTTGTCGTCCTTCTTATCTGTTTTGTGTTGGAGGATTATCGGGTCTCTTCACAAACCGCGATAAGTGCCCCGCTTGGATAAGTTCTTCTATCTTATCCTTTAAAGCCCAACACTAATCTGTATTATGGTCATTGCCGCGATGGTAATGACAACATCTATTAGGGTTTCCTCCCTGTCTCATGGATGATGAGGGTAAGGGTGGTGTCTCGAACCTTGGTCTTTTCGGGAGAACCTACGGCTTGTGTTGCATGTGCCTCTTGTCTAACATCTAGGGGTAGACTTTGGAGGATAATTCGTGTTTCTCTCGCTTCTGTCCAATCTGTCGGACTTTGTTTCTAAACTTTGATATTTCTTCCATCTGTATGTAGCCTTTTGCACGTTCGCGTATTTCGTCCATGCTAGCGGGAGGTTTCTTGCATAAATTGTCTACGAACTTGCCAGATCGAAGGGCCAACATCATGGAATGCAGTGCTACCTCAGGGTTGAGGTTTCTGATTTGAACAGTCAGTTTCCCAAATCGTTCCATGAACTTTCGGAGAGGTTCATTGTCCGCTTGGCGTAATGTCGCTAGTGCAATGGAAGTCAACCTATGGGCTCAGTTGGTTGCATATTGTGCCTTGAATTTTTTGAAAAGGGTGTCAAAACTATCAATGGACCGTTCATAAAGGCTACCACAACATGCTAAAGCTGCCCCCTTCAGGGAGGTAGGGAACACTCAGCATAATATGGCATCGTTGTTTGTGTAAAGATTTTCCTGTGATAGGAAGGCATCCAGGTGTTGATTAGGGTCAATGGTGCCATCATACCTCTCTAAGTGTAGAGGTTTTTACCCGAATGGGATATTGACTTCCCTGATGCGGTCGACGAGAGGATTTGATGGAGGATCAATGCAACCTAAAGAGTTAGGACTCAAGCACTTCAAGATCATATCCAATCTAACTTGTATCTCTTGGAAAAGCAAGAAGAAGCCCACAAAAGTAGTGGAAACACAAAAGGACTGTTGTATGTTTTAATAGATTAAAAACATCCTGTAACATATTAAAAGCATCTTTTGATACCTGTAATAGATTAAATCAGCCTAAAAAATGTAAATAGCTCTGTTTTAATCGATTACATGTCGAATTAATCGATTATTTTGTTCATATATCAGTTTCCAGGAAGAATACGAGCAAAATAATCGATTACCAAACCAAGTAATCGATTATTTAGGTTAAATAATCGATTACATGGATGAAATAATCAATTAAATCAGTAAACTCTGTAGAAGCGCGAAACATAGATGCCAAAGGTCATTTTAAAGAAAGCTTGCACTTCAAGCTACATTTGGACGTCATTTCAATTTGCATTTACATTACATTTAGTGTCATTTAGCTTGTTCATTTGTGGTCTATATAAACAACTCACAAATTGATTGTAAAAAAAAATTGGTTCATTAATACAATTCTGAAAATTGTTACGAGAGTTTCTCTCTTGTTCTTGTTCAAGAACTTCTTGAGTCTTATCAATGGCTTCCTAATGCTATTGTGGTGATTCTTCCTAGGCTTATTGGAAACCCTTTTCCATGGTGCCATCCATTGTCATTCTTAATCTTTCTTCCATCTTCTGAAAATGAATAGAATACTTCAAATCAACCAAGAGGGGGGTGAATTGGTTGAACCTTGGTAAATTAAAAATTTAAAATCAGTGTTTTCACAGGATCTTTATCACTTTAAAAATTGTTTCAAAACCAAGAATCAATATTCAATCAAATTCCTTTTTCAAGAAGAATAGAAAACAGAGTATAACTTTCTGTGCAATGAAAATGATTCACAAACAAAGTAATTAAGAGATGAATGAATGAGAAGAAAGATTAGCCACAGATTTTATACTGGTTCACTTCAAACA
>PYAF01003844.1:29680-39771 GCA_007407185.1 Glycine tomentella
ACACCTCAAGTGGGTCGCGCCATATGCCAGAACAGCCATAAAGCTTGTATTTTCATCATCTTTCAAAGAATTCAAAGGCTTGGTCATATTTCTTAACTCAAAGACTTAGATTCACGCTTAACTAAGCTTAAACATATGCTTACGAATTCGAGCTATTACATATGGCGCCATCAGCGCCAATCCTGGCGCCACCGGTGCCGCACCCTTAGCAGGGTTTTCTGACCTGAATCCCCGCGCTATCACGCGGGGTTAAGCGCCGAAAATAAAAGTCCTTACAAGTATTATGAGGAAAATTATCACATGAGGAACACATGTGATGGTAGTGTGTGATAAGTGCCCTATTTCAGTTAAAATCATGTTTCAAATGCTGACACTTATCTTTTGATTTCAATAAATTTATCTATGAAATTGCCCTAAAACCTAGTTAGTTTGTATTTAGTGCTTAGGATGAATGTTATGTTCATTTATCCAATCTTCTCTTACATTTTGATAGGTTAAAAGGATTTCCGAAGCTTTCGAACACATAAAGCAAGCAAAAATGGATCATAAAGCAAACATAGGAGGTGCAACAAGCAATCCAGGCCCAAAATCCATCAAAGCCCAAAGATTACTTCATGTTGAAGGCTTTAACTTGCCCAGGCGAGCTCCCACAGGCTAAAATGGTCGCCCAGGCGAGCACAAGTTCCAAGGAGATAACTTTAACTCGCCCAGGCTAGCAAAACATGAAGAAAATGGTCGCCTGGGCGAGTGAAGCAGGCAGGAGGAGGTTTTCTATAAATAGGCCACAAAAATTTGGAGTTTGGCATCCATTCTTCTTCAAATTCTTGCTTTCCTTTGCTGTGCTTAAGCTTAGGAAGTTCTAGTTTCAGTTTAGGTAGTTTTAGGAGAGTGAGAGAGGTGAAGGTTATAGGGGAAACCCTGCCGGAGTGAAGCGGAGATGATTTCCTTCATCAAATCTTCTCTTAAGGAGGTTCTCTCCATGGTCGCCTAAGCTTCTTGAGGATTGGATGTAATCTTCTATCACTGTGTATCTCTTATAGTTTTATTTATTGCATGAATCTTTTCTATCTCTTGTTGGTAATTTGATTCTGTGTTTAATGCTTGATTCTACTCGATCAATAGTCTCATGAATTGAAATCCTAAGCTTGACTGGAAAGTACCTTAGGGTTTGAACTGAATGAAATTACTTATCACGTTACGTTGCGAGGAATAGGGCTTACTGCATAAGCATGTGATTTTAATTCTTAATGCTGGGGTATTTATTTTGATATGCGAGGGATTGATATCTAGTAAATATTCTTAGGATTCTCAAATGTGAGGGATCGATTTGGGGTAAAATACGTGCACATCAACCAAATTTTTTATGATTCAATCATTCTTCTTTTGGGGGTGAAAGAGAGGATATCTCGATCGGGGGTAAGAGTAGAAAATGATTTATGCATGATAAGATTAATTAGATATAAAAGGATAAGAATGATGAAATCCAATACTACACTTCTCCTAAATTAACTTCACTTGTTATTAATTTCATAGTTTCCACATTTCTTTATTTTCTTCATTTCACAAATCAATGAACTTTTGCTCATCCTCGTTGTATATAACTATTAAACTGTTGAATTTGTTTAAATTAACTAAGTAAACCCAAATCCTTGTGGAGACGATCTTAATTTTGTAACTTACAACGATAAATCGATGCACTTGCCGAAAACACGTAACAGTGTGATACAAGAAGGATAGGATAGAAGCTAATGGATTCAGGTGGCAAGCTTAGAAGTGATTAGAATAGATTTAGTCATGATTAGTTAACTTAAGGAAAGAAACAAATTTTAGTAACATAAAGAGACCTAGCTGTGTGAAATATTGGATAAAGACATAAGATTTTAGATGATTGGTCAAAGGAAATTAATAGGTAATGACACATTAGTAGCTACCACATTAATTGAAAAGCACATGCAGTACAAGTGGTATAAACCAAAGAAAATAAACACTAAAAATAGGTGCAGCCACATATGAGTGTGCGTGATTGAAGTGTAGTCGTGTGTGTGTGTGTGTGTGTAGGCATGACTACATAAGGAAAGTGATATACAAGAGACAAAAGGTAAAACCATGCATTATGAGAATAAAACAAAAAGAGACAAGCTTCTTGATGAGGACATCAAAGGTCAACCCAACATCAAAGACCAACCCCAAGACCAAGACCCAATACAAGGCATAGGAGGACCCATGACAAGAGCTAGAGCTAAAAAGACCTAAGAAGCTTTGCAACATGTAATGGCTAATCTGAGGGCAATCCAATTGCTTGCGGGAACCCAAAATATAGAGGGCTGCATGATTGGACTACTAGTCACATGTATTGCTTGCGGAGTGATAATAAAAGCAATTATTGACATAGGCCTTATAAAAAAAAATAATTGTAATAAAGTGCTTGTAGCTGGTTTTGAGACTTGGACCTTAAGTTTAGTTATGCTTGACTTAACCACTAAGGCATTTTAGTTATTCTTACAATGTTGAGATTTAAATTTTCTTTTATTTTCTACTAGATGCATGAGAACTAATTTGTATAAATCAATTCTGAAGTGAATAGAGAAGGATCTTTGGCTGTTGGAATTTTATCATTAGCTTGAGTTTTCTCTGCTAGGATTCTTCCTTGAACCATTTGATCTTATCAAGAATTCTTCGATTTTTGTGGCGATCCTCAAGGCTTATCAAACATTTGTTTGTGGCGCCTATCTGCTTCTTCCTTTGCACCATTTCTGTTCCTTGTCTAAATTTTCGCATTCCTAATTCTGTGATTTCACCCCGAATTTCTTATTGTCATAATTCTCGTTTTACCTATCCTTTTTTGGTGTTTTTTGGGTCTAAATTGCATTTCAGAAAGTCCTCTTTCACCTCGTTTTGGAATCGGTCCAATCCGAGTTCTGTAGGCTGAGAATTACATAAAAGTTAACAATACGATTCTGGCTCTGTTGGTGTGCGAATTCGAACCTAGAATTGGTCTGAAATTGTATCAAGGCAAGGGGATTCTCATCACTTCTTAAGGAAGCTTTGGACGTGAATCTTGAGCATTTATGAAGGAATATTTGCTTGACGAATGGATAGGATTGCATTTAATGCATAGATTTAAAATTTAACTTAAAAATCTAGCAATTATCTTCATGAGATGATGGCTTAGCTTTACTAGAACTAAACTAAGGACCTAACTAGGCCTCCATCCTAACTAATTTTTTTCCTATAAATACTTCCTTTGATTAAAATTTCTGCATGTTGTAATGCTCTCTCTCTCAACCTCACGACCATTCTCTCATTTTTCTCTCTTCATTTTGCTTTCATCCTTCTCACTTAATTCTTGGCTCAAAATCGCAGCCCTTCACTTCTATTTCCTTCTCTTCTTTCCAAACCATCTAATACAAGACAAGGCTTTCATTACTTCAAGACCTTGAGGTGTGCAGCCGAATACTTGGAGAAGTTGGAAGAACACTTGCTTAAGATAGGCTAGCCTTTCAATCTTGGTTTAAGGGTTTAGTTGGACTAACTTTTATGCTTAATGGTGCAAATTTTTTGGTTGAGCACACTAGGCTGAGTTTTCAGCTCCTTAGAGGTTACTTTATGATGTGTTCATATTTATTAAGTGTTGGAATATGTTGATAAGTTGAAGTGTTGAAACATTGGTGATTGTTGGAATTGATTTTGATGATATCCTGAACTGATTTTGATGACCATTGGGACTTTTTATTTTCAATATATATTGGTATTGTTTTGAATTGATGTTGAGAAGTATAAGTTGAATGGTATGTTGAAATGGTTTTAAATACTAGAGTGGTTCAATTTTGAGGATCAAGTCTTAGGATGTCAACTCGAAAGGAGATTAAGGTCTAGAATATGTTTTAGCTCTCTTGTGTAAGTGAAAAGGAAGTAGAACTTATATTGGATGGTATATTGGAACTTACTAACTATAATACAATCATGTTGTTCTTTAACTTAGTGATAGTATTTGCATGAATAAGATTGCATGATCTTGTATGGAATATGGATGATGGTCGAACCATATATTGGTTATGTCATAATTTTTTGTAGTAAAGTTTCACGAGGTTGTGCAAATATAAACATAACTTGTGATTCCATAAGATTTTGATATATTGAAATTGTTTCTGAATCCATGAAGAGATTTTAGAAACAAAATGGGTACTACATCCAGGAACCAGGTGCACATTGGAATTAATCCTACATTGTTTAACGTAAAACGGTCGCGGTGTACTACACCCGGGTAGGGATATAGAGACCATGTGCACCCTGGAATTTTCTCATGCATATATTGTTTGAATGGTTACTTGAATATTTATATTGATTATATTGATAAATTATGGAATGTGTAAATAATTTGTGAAGTACTAATATACTAACCTATTGAATGGTTTAGTTTGCCTACTGAGAAAAATTTTTCTCACTAGAATTGTTTTTTTTTATAGATGGCATTCGTAATAATATTCCTTGATGCTTTGGAATGGTGGTGGGATCGTGATGTGGCTAGGAACTGTTATGTTATTACTATGTTGCCTGTTATTCGTGTTTACGTGTATTTTGGTGAACACTTTCTCGTTTCTGTACTTAATAACATGTTTAACCTTACTGATTATTTCCTCACATGTATGATCCTGGTCCACCTATGGAGCCAATTAACATATCATCTAGCATTGGTAATTCTATGCATCCTTCTTATGTGCCCGCTCTAGGAGGTACTGTGGATTCTAGCTGTGCAAGTCGTTCTCATGGTCCATGGAATCCTACTCGGGTTGGCTCTATTAGTAATTTGAGTGTTTCCACTGTTGGATAGTACTTTTGTATATATAGGGTTTGCTAAAACCTATAGTCTGTACTAACTTTAGCTTCTGCATTTTAATTATGATTGTATGGTTTCTAATACTTGACCTTATGGCTTGTATGTAAATTATGGTGTGCATGTAATATAATGTATATGATGTTTATTATGTAATATAATGGTGTGTGTATTATATTTAAAACTATACAAATAAATTTTCATCCAAAAATTTACGGCAATTTATTAAAGTTTATAATTTAGTGTTTTTCTGTATCCAAATTAATTTTTACTAACAAGAGCTTATATTCATACCTGTAATAGTAATTTTATCATAATTTCTATAACTATATCACGGTAATTTCTAAAACTATATTACGGTGTTACATATGAATTGCACAATATGTTAGTTTAGGAGGAAATGAGGCTTAAGAATTAGGGAAGTCACTTAATTCATTATGTAAGCCACCAAGGGAATAAAGGAGTCTAAAATAAGAAATTTATGAATAAGCATGATAAGGGCATAGGCCATTAATGTTTACTGGGGACATCTGTGAAAATCTAGAAGAAAACGTAAGGCTTGGTTCAAAAGGAAAGGTGGGCTTAATGCTCATGTATGTTTTGAATCAAATTTAACTAAAGTTCCCTATAATACATGGTGGATTGATTATGGATGTATGCCTTATGTTTCTAACACGACATAGGGATTTCTTATAATCCAAAACCATAAGTCCAAATGAGAAGTTCTTCTTCATAGGGAATAGAGGCTTCAGTGGAAACACTCGGGATTTATCATTTAATCCTTGACACTAGACATCATTTAGATTTATTGAAAACTGATGAGGTCCATTGCAAGCTAAAGGTCTATAAGGAAAGCTTGAAGAACTTCATTTGGTGAGCCTTAAAGGACCCATGACAAGAGCTAGAATTCAAGCCCCTCAAGACCACATCAATGCTAACTTGTATCTTTTGGACAAGCTTGGAGAAGCACACCAACTTAGTGCAAACACAAAAGAAGTGCTGTCTGTTGTAATAGATTACCATCTATCTGCAATAGATTACAAAGGCACTTGTAAAATAGTTTTTGTCTGTGGCAATCGATTACCAGATAGCTATAATCGATTAATTAAGTGTAAAAACTATATTTTAATCCATTACAAGGATGAATTAATTGATTACTTCAGCATAAACTGCACCTACACATGTTGGGACATCCAAAAGTCACTTTAGGAGAAGCTTGCACTTCAAGCTTCATTTGGGCTTCATTTAAATTTTCATTTTCCTTACATTTAGTGGCATTAAGCTGTAATTTCGTGGGCTATATAAGTTACCCAAAAACTATTTGTAACTAACTTTAGTTCATTAATACAAATCTGAAATTTGTGTGAGAGTTTCTCTCTTGTTCTTGTGCAAGAACTTTTTGAGTCTTATCAATGGCTTCTCAATGCTATTGTGGTGATTCTTGCTAGACTTATTGGAGAGCTTCTCCATGGTGTCTTCCACCTTCATGCCTAACCTTTCTTCCATCTTCCATTGCTGCAATTAAAAGCTTCCAACCAGCCAAGATTTCACATGAAATGTTGGACAACTTTTGTGTTCTTAAAGTTTGCTTGAAGATTGAGTTTCATTGCAAGGTAGATTTGGGAAAACTAATGGCTAATGGGTTCAGCCATACATCAGAAACTCTTTATGTACCTAGTTTATATAGGAATTTGGTTTAATTGTCTAAAGTTGAAATTACCAGATATTATTTTAATTTTGGTAATAGATGTTTCCATTTATTTAAGCATAAGAATCTCATTGGTATTGATATTCTTTGTGATGGTTTATTTAAATGGTTTGTATGTTGAAAATGATTTTGACTATGCATAATGATGTTGGCACTAAACGTAGTTTAGTGAATGAACACTTCTTTCTTGTGGCACAAACATTTGAGTCACATTTCTAGAGAAAAAATGGAAAGATTAATAAAGAATGAAGTTCTTCTAAATAAAGAATTTATTGATCTGTATATTTTTTTTTTTTGGATTGTATTAAAGGAAAACAAACAAAATATACAAAGAAAGGGGCTACAAGAAGCACTCAACTTCTTGAAATTGTGCACATTGACATTTTTGGGCCTTAATGTTAATTCTTCGAAAATGAAAGATACTTTAGCACCTTCGTTGATGATTATTCACATTACCGTTATGTATACTTACCGCACGAGAAATCTCAAGTAGTGGATGCCTTGAAAATTTATTTGAACGAAGTAGAAAAGCAATTAGATAGAAATGTGAAAGTTGTCAGGCCTCACAGAGGTGGTGAGTACTATGGAAGGTATGATGAAACTAGGCAACACCTAGGTCCATTTGCTAAACCCCTTCAGGAATGTGCTATTTATGCACAATACACAATGTCAGAGACACCTCAACAAATGGTGTATCAGAAAGGCACTGGGAAACACTCATGTCCATTTGCAAAACTCCTTCAGGAACTTGCTATTTGTGCACAAAACACAATGCCAGATACACCTCAACAAAATGGTGTATCAGAAAGGCATAACATAATATTAATGAATATGGTTAGGAGTATGCTAAGTAACTATAATTTACCCATGTCTTTTTGGATGTATGCATTGAAAACTACCATGTATTTGTTGATTATGGTTCCTAGTATGGTAGTTCTAAAGACACATTTTGAATTGTGTACTGATAGAACATCTAGCATAAGGCACCACATGTTTGGGGTTGCCAGATAATCCACAAGAAAATAAATTAGATGCAAGAGCAATCAATGAATTTTTCATTGGTTATCCAAAAAAATTAAAGGGGTATAGGTTTTATTCTCCTAATAATACATAGTATGAGAATTATTGAAACTCGAAATGCATGGTTCATTGAAGATGGGGAAATCGGTGGGAGTACAGTTCCAAGGAACGTGGAAATTAAAGAAGTTAGAGTACAAGTTCATTTAACTTGTGCCTCCAATAGTAAGTGAGTGTTCATCTAGATGTTGTTCCAAACAACAATGAAGAAGGACAACCAAATAATAAGCCCATGATTCAGATTGAACCTATTAAAAAAAGACTACAAGAAGTAGCATTAAGGAGGTCTCAAAGAGAAAGCAGGCTGGCTATTTTGAATGAATATGTGGTATATCTACATGAGTTAAAAATTGACTTAAGCATTAATGATAATGATCAAGTTTCGTTTTCACAAGCTGTAAGTTGTGATAATTCTGAAAGTTGTTGAAATCCATGAAAGAAAAGTTAAAATTCATGGAACAAAATTCATAGAGGTGCAACCGACCCGTCTAATGATCCTTTACATGGAATTGGAGGTCCTATGACAAGATCCAAGACTAAGAGGATGAAGTCAGGATTACAAGGCCTGATTCTAAAGATCAAAGAAAAAGAAGAACAATGTGAATTAAGGGTTGCATCTAAACGGGTAACTTTCCTACAAATTGATGAAGATGCTTTGAGCCCAACATAAAGATTCACTTTGGGAAGCCTAGTTTAATAGACAAGAAGCATCCATAGACTGAGTTGATCAATTTTGGTGGACTATTAATATTGGGTTGATTAGATAATAATTAAGTCCATTTTTGTTATTTTATTTGTAATTTCGTACTATTTTTAGGCTAAATTTCTTGGTGACTTTTTGTTTTCTCTTAGCCTTACTAAATGCTTCCTAGAAGTGCTACAAGTCATTTAGTGGCTAGTGGGAATTTATTTTCATGTTTATTGTCATTTTCCTAGGTAGTGGGCATGCAATTATCAATGCATTTGGTAAATGCTTGCTAGTGGGAATTTATTCTAGCATTTCAAGATTAGCCTACAAATAGGGAACTCTTGTACTCTCAAAAGGTAGAATTTGAAGATTAATGAAATTTGAGAATTTCTCTATTGTGAGAGCTTTTCCTTTGTTCTTGGGTTAAGAAATCAATAGTGTTGGTTCTACCAACAGGTTGCGGTTAGGGTCACACTCCTTTTTGATAACTTTGGTTCTACCAGCAAGTCGCGGTTAGAGTCAAGTTCCTTTCTTTTTATACCTATTTTTCAAGATGATTCTAAGTGTTATCTTATAAAAATGGTGTTTGAGACCTTTTAGAATTTCCAAAAGGTTATAAGAGAGTTGGTTGTAAGTGGATCTTTAAGACTAAATGTATCAACCTTGAACGTTATGTAACGCCCCTCTTGACTCTCTCATGCTTGATTAATTTTAATTAAAAAACTCGTGTCCGCTTTGTATTAAAATGATCTTAGTTGTAAATTTTTCACGAAAATTCTTTTCACTTCGTTTGCAAATGATTCGTTTGTAACGTACATTGTTCTTCCTCACCATGGTTTAATAATAATAATAAGATACAGTCCAGATACAGTTATCCAAAATAATACACAGACGGTCTACTACAAATTATATGCCACAAAATTACAGACTACAACAAACAGAAACTTCTTCATCATCCTTTATCTACAGTTCTTGCTTTCCTGTTCCTCTGCTCGTCCAAATGAATTGGGGCCATCACAGGTGTCAACCACCGACACAACACAGGGTAAGTTTATGATAAATAAAGTTTGAATAAACATACATACCAAAATACATACGTAAGTAAGAATATTTATAGAATAACAACACAGAGAATTCAACCACAGATTAAATTATCTCATCTACGTAGCACACGAATTAAGTCATATCATTCACACAACATCTCATCAACAGATAATCATAAACTCATCATGTGATGTATAGAATGCATGTTTATCTTTTTATATGATGCATGACTGAGATCTCAGGTTATCATTAAATCATCATTATCAGTGGCCACAGTCAGATAGCCCCAATCACTGGTCCAGAACTTGCATGATCAGTCAGGGTGTCACAGTGGTGCACAGGAAAGTCACCCACACTACATGTGATCATCATGGATGGCGTGAGTTCCTCACTGCCGAAGCACCCCCCAGCTCAGACTCCTCACTGTCTGAACGCTCATACTCAGTTCCTCTAACTATCTGACAAACAACTCCACGATTTAACCCCCGCAAGGCAACAACTCCACGGTTTTATCCCCGCAAGGCAACAACTCCACGGTTTTACCCCCGCAAGGCATATGCATATGAAAATGCATGATTCATTTTATTACATCTTTTAATTATTCTTATTCACATCAACATCTTTTTAACTCATGACTTATGCTTTTTAAAGCTTCTTTCAATCATTTCCTCTAGCTTTACATAACAATTTCAGCATACAGCCATAGTTCAACACAACTCTGAAATCCATAAATAATTACA
>PYAF01003844.1:39871-53409 GCA_007407185.1 Glycine tomentella
ATTTCAACTTATTCCTAGCATCTAATTAAATATATATATCCTAAGGAACAAATAGGAAATTTCGGCCAACAACTAAGTTATAGTAACATATTCTATTAATCCATTTTAACAACTATTTTCCTTAAAGTTAGCCATACTACCTCTATTTAATTAGATTCAAGTTATTTAATCACTTAATCATGTGTCTAGTCATTCTTAAGTCTTTGAGGAATTTAATCAAACACTTAGGATACAAAGCATCTTGAAATTAAGTAAAGATTAATAATCAAACTAGGTTTATCATAAACCCCCCATACCTTTGCCTTCCCTAAGCTTTTTCATCAGCCCTCCTCCTTGTTTTCTTTATTCTTTGGACAGCTTTTCCTTCTTTAAAGTTGAATAATTCCTTCCTCCTAGTGTTTTTAATATTCACGTGAGGTTCCAAGGATGTAAGCCTTTGTTTTGATTTAGGTAAAAGGTAAAATGAAATGGAAAGGCTCTAGGGATGGTTTTGGCATGGCTGAATTTCCTTAAGGACAACCCAAAGTTTCGGTCCATAGGCCTTTTTATAGGATAATTAAGTTTGAAAATATCCAAAGCTAGGTGTGCTTTCATTGGCTATTTGATTCTTGGCTTCCACCGCCTCTTGGCTTCTTGTGTGGAGCTTTCCATTTTATTTTCCTCCTATCCGTATAAGCCTTGTTTCATGAAAGAATTTTACAAAATATCTTATCTTAGTCATTATTGTTTACTTTCCACATAGCTTCTTTTCATTGGCTATCCATTCTTTTGCTTCCAAATAGCCAAATTCTTGACTCTTCTACTCTTGCACATTGCCTTTTATTCCTTGAAGAGCACTCTTGACTTGTTGTACGTGGATTAGCTTATTGTGTTCCAAAGTCTTTCTTTTGTCAACATAGCTTTTACTACTTGATTTTTATTGGCTAATGATTTGAAATTTTACCACTCCTTGTCTCCTTGCCTCATCTTCACGTGTACTCTTCATATGGAAGCATTCCATTTGCTTTTTTATCTTATATCCACGGCCAAGACTTATTTCTAGGGCCAAATGTACAAAATTTGCCTTTAATTACATATAATGGCAATATTCTATTTTCTTATTGGTCCTTATGGATTTTAATTATTAAAATCATTAAACTAACTTATTTAGGCAACCTATTCCTCCCATAATTAAGAGAAAACTCCATAGATTATATTTACACTTTTCTTATAATTTTCTGATACCTGAGGTTGTCTGGATTGAGCTCTTTTCAGAATATCTTTCAAAATTCCTAGAAATCACAATTTAGGATTTTCTGCCACCAACCATGTTGATAATTTGTTGTCTAAAGGCATTTTATCCAACACTCAGGTTCCCATAATTTTCTAAAGTCATCTTGGTCAGTTTTGACCTAGGGGCATTTTGGTAATTTTACCCTTCACCCTAGGGGTATAATTGTCATTTACAAAAAATTGTTCAGAACATCTCTGTAATTGTCAGCCTAAGGGTATCTTTGGTTATTTCTAACCCATCTGAGAATATTTATAACATTTCTTCCTTAATGTTTTATCGGACTTCCTAGGGCAATTTGGTCATTAATAAAATATCCAGGGGTATTTTGGTCATTTAGTGCCTTAGGGACCTATCTGTCATTTTTGAAATTGTCCAAGGATATTTTAGTAATTTCTCCTAGGGATACATTGGTCATTTCCAGAATTGTTCCGGGCAAAATTATCATTTTCATCCTAGGGACATAAACGTCATTTCTGAAATTGTTCAAGGGCGTTTTTGTTATTTTGCCCTAAATTTTTCTGCTGCCTTTCATTAACATTTTACTCTTAGTAATTGTCTATAATTCTCTAATTTTTTTGGGGTGTTACACGTTACAAGGATTCATTCCTTCATGATTATTATGGTACGGGTAGCCCATTATGACTTGGAGCTACATCAAATAGATGTGAAAACTGATTTCTTAATGAAGATTTAGAGGAATATGATTGTATGGACCAACCAATACAATTCTAAGTTGAAGGAAAGGAACACATGATGTACAAATTAAAGAAATCAATCTACAGACTTAAGCAAGCTTTCTCCTAATGGTGTTTAAAGTTTGATGATATCATTGTTTTCTTTCGATTTAAGGAAAACATTTTTGATCGATGTATATATCTGTAGGTCAGTGGGAGTAAGATTATATTTCTGATTTTATATGTTGATGATATCTTGCTTGCAACTAATGATATGATCTTGGTCTTCTTCAAGAGACTAAGAAGTTTCTCTCTAGTAACTTTGACATGAAGGATATAAATTAGGTAAACTACGTGATAAGAATATAAATATCGTGAAACAAAAAATAGGGACTGTTAGGCTTATCTTCGAAAGCATTTATCAATAACGTACTAGAGAGGTTCAGCATGAAAAGGTGTTTAGCATCACACGTTCCAATTCAAAAGGAGACATGTTTAGTCTCACATAATGTTTAAAGAATGATTTGAAATGGAAATATATGGAAGCAATTATGTATGTGCCAGTTGTTGAAAGTATTATGTATACTCAGGTTTGTACTCAACCAGATGTAAACTTTGCATCTGGAATGTTAAAAAAATATTAAAGCAACCTGGGAATGAAACTTTGGAAAGCTACAAAGGATGTTCTGAGATACTTGTGGGGAATGAAGGATCATATGTTTACGTATAGAACTTTTGATCATGATGGAAGTTGAATTAGTGGAATGTTTTGAGGCTACAATTCAGGCTAATTGGTTGCAAAACTTTTTTTATCTGGGCTTAGAATTGTTAACATTATTGCTAAGCCACTGGAAATTTATTATGTTAACTCTGCAACAATATTTTTCTAAGATCGACAAGTACTTTAAAGGTGCTAAGCTTGATGGAGGTCCATGGAAAGCTAAACTATCGGAAGGAGAGCTTGAAGCACACTTCCTTTGGTGAGCTTTAAAGGACCAATGACAAGTGTTAGGACTCAAGCACTTTAAGATCACATTCAAGCTAACTTGGACAAACATGAAGATGCACACCAACTCAAGGATGACAAGAGCTGGATTTTGATGTCTCTAGTCCAATTTAATTCAATAAATTCCAGCACTTGTTGGAAGAAATTCAGTTTCCATCTGTTTTAATCGATTACCTTGGTCTGTAATCGATTACAAGCAATTCAGTTTCACACAGAAACAAAACTTGTCTATTTTAATCGATTACGAGAAATCTATAATCGATTACATGAGCCTGAAAATTGTAAATAAAACTGTTTTAATCGATTACAAGTGCGAATTAATCGATTGCCTCAGCGTTGAAATTGCACTGTGCATGTTGAGCAGCCTGTTGGTTTAAAAAGTGGAATCACTTGAAGAATGGAAAATGGATCAAGTTTGGTTTTGTGCTTCCAACATGCCTTGAAGCCTTGGAGTTCAATTTGTGATTAATGTAAAAGGAAGAAGCATTTTTTGATGATCCAAGTGCATAGCATTCATATCATTCATTTAGTTAATTAGATTGAGTTTTAAATTAGACAAGTCTTTGATAAATTAGTTAAGTTTTATCATAAGTTTTTGGAAAAATAAGTTTTTTACTGACTTAATCGATTACACTAAGATAAGAATCGATTACATATGCCTAATGGTTAACATGTTTTGCCGCATTAATCGACTACCAAATGTAGTAATTGATTACATAGTTCAAAATGATTTCTGAAGCTCTCTGGCTTAATCGATTACCAGAATCTGTAATCAATTACATAATGTATTTCAAAATATGGAGCTTCCTGTCTTAATCTATTACAAGACGGGATAATGGATTATTCTGTTCGTTGCTTAAACCCAGAACTTCTGTTGAACAATTTAATCGATTACAGTCTTGAAATAATCGATTACATATGTGAAATAATCGATTGTAGGAGCGTATGTAATCGATTACTGACAGTTAGAAAAATCTGTTATAAATAGAAACCTTGCTCAACTGTTTCACTAACTTGATCAATTCGTATTCTGAGCATTCTAAGGCTTTCTAAATATTCTTTTAGTGGTTTTTCTGGGTTCATTGAGTTCTTGCATTCACAAAACTCTTATGGGTTGTTAAGTGATTAGTGAAGCAAGAATTTCTTTTTCAAAGCTTGAGGAAAGTGATGTTCTGAATTTGTATTCATTCTTCAACCTGGTGAAATCATTCATATGCATATTATTCATTGGATCATCAAGTGACTTCTTTCCTTAATCTTTGAAGTTGTAATTCTTTTTTTGATTTTTGTTTTGGTTTGTCTATTGTAAATGGGTTTCTTGCTTGTAATCTAGAGATAGAGTTTCTCTAAGGGATTTGCTGAGTATTGTTCTCAGTGGGTTGTCTCTAAGAATCTAATAGTGTTTTAGATTTCTGAACTTTATCTAGGGTTGATAAAGAGAGACTTTGTAATAACTTGTAAGAACTGGAATTTGCAATAGTGGAACTCCATTCTAGTTTGAGTGGAAGAAAACTGGATGTAGCTTCATAGTGTTTGAAGTGAACCAGTATAAATCTTTGTGTGTTGTTCATATTCTTTATATTGGTTATATTTTGTTTTTCTTGATTGTGAGTTCTTGTTATCAACCAAGTTCTTGAGCTATTACATATCTTGGATTGAACATTAGATTGAATAAAGGTTCTTGGTTTCAAAAGTGATAAAGATCCAAAAGGGAAAACCTTGATTTTGTTCAAGAACATTTTTAAATTACCAAACCTAACCAATTCACCTCCCCTCTTAGTTAAGTGTGAAGTGTTCCCATATTTTACACAGCCAAGGGTCACTTTAGGGAAGCTTGCACTTCAAGCTTCATTTGGGATTCATTTCAATTTGCATTTTCCTTACATTTAGTGACATTTAGCTTGTAATTTCATGGCTTTTATAAGGTGACAAAACTGAATGTAACTAACTTTGGTTCATTAATACAATTCTGAAAATTGTTGTGAGAGTTTCTCTCTTGTTCTTTTGTAAGAACTTCTTGAGTCTTATCAATGGCTTCTCAATGCTATTGTGGTGATTCTTCCTAGGCTTATTGGAAAACTTTTCCATGGTGCCATCCATCTTCATCCATCTTGTGAAAGTGCAGAATTTAGAGTTCTTGAAGTTTGCTTGAAGATTGGGTTTCATTACAAGGTAGATTTGTGAAAACTAATGGCTATGGGTTCATCTATACATCAGAGCTACATCACAGCCATACATTAAAGCTTGTGAAATTAAAGTACTTTGTTGTGAAAGAAGTTCAGAAACAAAGAGTGTTAATATAACATATTAGCACAAACCTTATGATAGTTGAACTTTTTGTTGGATATAGGAGGAGCTAGAAGATGATCAAGTCAAGGATGAAGCTTATGCCTTAGAAGAATTGAAGCTTGTGCCTTAGAAGAAATGAAAGTTGTGCCTTAGAAGAAAGATTTTAGCTTTTCACATGCCACGACATTTGTAATTTGTTAAATGGTTAAGAGGCTAATATTATGATCCTTGCATTACATAAACATAATCATTAACATGCATACATGATTTTATTAAAGCATAAAGGTTTTCATGTTTCCATAACGAAATTGATTTCTCTTGGTTAAGGTTTTGGAAAGACAAAATGTTATTGCTTTAATCGATTACCAGCTTGTCTAATCTATTACAAAGTCATGATGAACACTTTAAACGATTACAAACATATCATAATCGATTACACAACACAAAACACAAAACACAAAACTATGCATGACTGCCTTAATCAATTACCACTCAATCGTAGTTGATCACATAGGCTTGTTTCAAAACTATGCATGACTGCCTTAATCGATTACCACTCAATCGTAATCGATTACATAGGCTTGTTTCAAAACTAAGCATGATTGGTTTAATCGATTACAACTTGTTTTAATCGATTACATTGTTCGTAAAACTTTTTCAGATTGTGCTAATAACACTTTAATTGATTATATGGTAGTTTAATCAGTTACATGAGTTAAATTAATTGATTACTTTGGTGATTTAATCGATTACATTAAGTTACAAAAGTTGATTATAAATAGCTTGTGAGTTTGTATGAAAGATACAATATTTGACTACAAAATTTTCAAAGTTTTCATAAGCCTTCTGAAATTGAGAGAGGATACTCTAAGTTCAAAAGTTCTTGTCCCACACTTTTAAATCTTCATGGTGTATTGAAAGATTTCTTGGGTAAGATTACAATGAAGCTTTTGGAGAGAAAGTTCTGAAACTTGTTTTTCATCTCAACTCTGATTGGTAAATCATACTCATTCATATTCATTGGATCATCAGGTTGTCTCTCTCCATTAACTCTTGTTGTAAATTCATTTCTGAATTTTTGGTTATTTGTAACTATTACAAAGGATTCTTGAAGCTTTTTCTAGAAAGGGTTTCTCTAGAGGGAAAGAATAGAGAAGAGTTCTCTATGTCTTGATCACTAGGATTCTAATAGTGTTTTAGATTTCTGTTCTTTATCTAGGTTTGATAAAGGGTGATTGTTACAGCTTGTAAGAACTGAAATTTATGAATAGTGGAACTCTAATCTAGAGTTGATTAGAAGAACTGGATGTAGCTTCTCTTGAGAAGTGAACCATTATAAATGTTGGATATAGGGGGAGCATCATGAAGAGTGAAAGACTTTGATTCAGAAATGTGTTTTGAGCTTTCAACATGCTTGAAGTGCCTTGAAGTTTTGTAAATGAGTCAAGTGTAAGAGAAAGACAATGTGATTGATCCTTGCATTGCATTCATTATCAAGCTTAAATGGTTTTCATTAAGGCATCAAAGATTTTATCTTTTTGGTTAAGGTTTTAATTTGATTAAAAGGTTTTTGGAAAAATGATTTCTTACTGTTTTAATCGATTACTTAATAATATAATCGATTATTTTGTTCTTCGTCCAATTTGGAAAAACCTTTATGAACAAATTAATTGATTACCTATCGGTTTAATCGATTATTTGGCCTTTGATTGAAAATAAACTGCTTTGTTAAAGGTTTTAATCGATTACTTACTTAGTGTAATCGATTACGTAGTTGAAAATATATTTTGAATCTTGTTGTGATAATCGATTACCATTATCAGTAATAGATTACATAGTTCATTTGGTAAAAGCTTGCTTTCTGATTTAATCGATTACCAAAACTCGTAATCGATTACACAATTCATTTTGTGAAATTGAGCTTTCTGTATTAATCGATTACAACTCGGTTTAATCGATTATCATGCTCGTTGTTGAAACCCAGAAAGCTTCTTTAACATTTTAATCAATTAAGTGATAATTTAATCAATTACATAAGAATTTTAATCTATTATCTGGCGCATTTAATCGATTAAAGTTAGTTACAAAATCTGTTATAAATAAGTTTGAAGTCTTTCAAAGTGATTTTCTCAGTGTTATTACTTCTTGCTTCATTCAAAACATCAATGGGTCTTTGAATGATTCTTAAGCAAGAAATTTTTCAAGGTTAAGGAAAAGTATGATATGATTTTGTTTGTTATTCAACATGATTTGGTAACTCATGTTCATTTCATTCATTGGATCATCAGGTTGTTTCTCTCCTTAATCTTTGTTTGTAAATTCTCTTTTGAATTTCTGTTGTAATTTGCTATTGTAAGTGGGTTCTTCTTGCTTGGTTCTAGAGAAGGGTTTTCTAGCTAAAGAACAGAGTAGTGTTCTCTGGTTCTTGCTCTTTTGAAGTCTGATAGGGTTTTAGATTTCTATTCTTTATCTAGTGTTGATAAAGGGAGGGTTTTTTTAAAAGCTTGTAAAAACGAGATTTATAATAGTGGAACTCTAATTCAATGTGAATTAGAAGAAACTGGATGTAGCTTCTATTGTAAAGTGAACGAGTATAAATTGCTTGTGTTTTTGTTTCTCTTTCTCTATTACCCATCTTGGTCATTGATTCTTTGATTCATATTCATTATTCAACAAGTTATGTTTTGAGCTATAGATTTCATGGGGCTGAGTTATGTTAGGGATTTTTCACCATGGCAAGCGTACCGTTCTATCGTTGTAAGTTTCAAATTTATAAAGATTCGTCTCCACAGGGATTTGGGTTTACGTCGGTTGATTTAACAATTTAGTAGTTATATACAGATGATAAAAAGCGAAGATTCATTTGTTGTTTTTGTTGCATAAAATAAAGATAACGGAAAACAAATAAACAATTACGGGAAATAAATAAACGGATACAAGTCAAGTAAGTGTAGGATTGGATTTCGTCTTGCTTATCCCTTTTAATTGATTTTACCTATGCATGTTCTATTCTTATTGCCGCACACGTTTAAGTAACCCTAATTCGATTCCTCGCAATTACGGTCCTATGGATATTTTACTAAATATCGATCCCTCGCATATTTAATTAAATACCCAAGCATTAAGAATTTAATCATGTGTTTAATGCGATCGAAACATTAAGCCCTATTCCTAGCAACGTAACATAACGAGTGATTAAATTCAGTTCAAACCCTAAATTTACTTTCCAGTCGCCTTTAGGGTTAACTTCATGAAACTAACGGTTAATTAGAATCAAGCATTAAGCATAGAATAAAATCATCAACAACAAATAGAACAATGCATAAATAATTAAAAGAGCATAGGGATAAGAAGAGTACGTCCAATCCTTAGGGAAGTTTAAGCGAACATGGGCAGAACCTCCTCGAGAGAATCACCGACTAAGCTCGTCATCGACCCTGTAAGACCCAGACTTCTAGCGCGGATGGCGTCGGGTGCCGCACGGATGGCGCCAGAAGTTCTGCTGAGAAAACCATGTTGGAGGTGTGGCGCGATCAGCGCCAGACTCACTGGAACATGGCACGAAGAGCGCCATGGTCTCTGGAGATTGGCGCGAGGGGTGCCATGGTGGCGCGAGCGGTGCCAGTGTTTGCAGCCAGCGCCAGGGATGGCGCGGGTAGCGCCACAGGTCCTGGATGGTGGTGCTGGGGGCGCAACGGTGGCACTAGGAGCGCGGGTGTGGCGCGGGTGGCGCCATAAGGTTGGTGGACCTGGCGCGGTTAGCGCCAGAGGTGGCACGATCAGTGCCAGACCTCTGGCAGGCCCAGTATAAAAGGGGAATCGTGATTTCTGAAGAGAAAACCTTCTCTTCTTCTTCCCCAGCGCCCTTCCTGCCATGGGAGAGCTTCCCAAGCTCCCTTGACCTTGTTTCTTCACCCTTATCACTTCCTAAACCCTTTTAACCTCCTAGAAACCTTGAGAGAGCTTGAATCCTTCCTCCATATCCTTTGAAACCCCAGAGAAGCTCCTTCTCCGAGAGAGGCTGAAGAGAACTCGAGTTTGGGCGAGGAACGGCGATGTTTCAGCTGCACCAAGGCTAGGGAGGGTAACCCAGAGGCCTTCCTCATCAGTTCTGAGGTAAGAAACTCGAGTTTCTTTGATTGATTTATGGTTTGGGGATTTTGATGAATAGTGACCCACTGTTGGTAGAGCTAGAATTAGCTCTGGGTCCAGTTGAGAAATGTGTTTAGGATGATGAGAGAAGGAAGGATTAGCTTTCAGTTTGTGATTTGGTGAATGTTGGTTTTGGCTCTAGGTTGTGCATGT
The DNA here is from genome assembly GCA_007407185.1 of Glycine tomentella. NCBI lineage: Eukaryota > Viridiplantae > Streptophyta > Magnoliopsida > Fabales > Fabaceae > Glycine > Glycine tomentella. The sequence goes on from PYAF01003844.1 coordinate 49,419, forward strand.
GTGACTTGGATTGAGTCACTTGATACTGAGACATGCAAGAGCCATGTTGATCGGCTTGTGGTGCCTGAGAGGCTAGGAGAACGGTGTCTTGTGGTTTAGACCATTCAAGCCCTATGGAAACCCTTGAGTTGTTGGGTTGTGAGAGCTATAAGCTCATTGTGGATGGCTGATGTTGAGTCGGTGGGGGCTCTGAGGCCGTGATGGATTTGAGATAGACCATTGAGGGTCTATGGAAAGGCTTGTGATGAAGGAGCCTGATGAACCTAAGGGTAAATGACTTGGGTTGATAGAAAAGACTGAGGTTCCTTTCTTAGTGGCAGTTGATGACTGCTTGATGAGCTTATGTTTGTTTATATGCTTGTATGGTCTGTAATCTGCGTTCTGTGCCTTGGTAGGGCTCGACCCTGTGGGTGTCAGGGACGCAGGCCATCATTCAGGATTGGAGCTGCAGGCACGGCTTGCCAGGTAAGCTCATCGTTCTGGGATTGAATCCCTTTCTCTAGTTTGCCACCCAAGTGGAGTGATGGTTTATTACTTTATGCAATTGATATATGTTGCATGAAAAGCATAATGTGGCCTATTGATGTTATGATACATATATATATATGGATCTCTGAAAGAAAAGCCCTGGTGGCTTATTGTTGTTTATGATTAGCCACACACCGGGATGGTGTTAGAATACATTTGTATGAGACTAAACCCCAGGATAAACATTGAGAGAGTGTGAATGGGATGATACACCTGTTGGTACAGGTGTGATTGGCCTTGGGCCTTTTGATGGATGAACACTGTGTGGGTGTTCTGTGAATTCTCTTCGAGACAAAGACCACGGTGGTGGTCTGTGATTAAGAATAAGATGATACTGGAATAGTATCGTGCGATATGAGATTCTCTGGCCAGTATAACAGGTTCTGTGGAAGTCTTGAGGGATAGAGTGCCTCCTGTGTGAGATGATCTCTCTTAGGCATTGGATTGGAAGTCCTGAGGGATAGAGTGCCTCCTGTGTGAGATGATCTCTCTCAGGCATTGGATTGGAAGTCCTGAGGGATAGAGTGCCTCCTGTGTGGGATGATCTCTCTCAGGCATGAATGGAAGCCCTGAGGGATTGAGTGCTCCCTGTGTGGATGATCTCTCTCAGGCAGTGGTTCTGTATCCTGAGGGATTGAGTTCTCCCTGTGTGGAAGATCTCTCTCAGGTAATGGACTGATAGTCAGAGGGATTGAGTGCTCCCTGTGTGGATGATCTTCCTCAGACCGGGATTGCAAGTCCTGAGGGATTGAGTGCTTCCTGTGTGGATGATCTCTCTCAGGCAGTGGATTGGGAAGCCCTGAAGGATGAGTGCCTCCTGTGTGAGATGATCTCTTTCAGGCAAGTGATTGAGCGGAAGTCCTGAGGGATGAGAGCTTTCTATGAGGATAGTCTCTCTCAGGCATGTGTTTGTGAAAGTCCTGGACGTGATTGCCCTGTGTGGATGTTCTTTCCAGGCCAGGCTGTAGACAAATATGTTGCATCTCTAAGAGAGGGCCTCCCGAGGGGATGAGAGCCTAGAGCCTCTTGGATGATCCATATCTGGATGAGTTAAGTCCTGAGTGGTTGACTCAGGCCATGCTTTGTATAATTCATGAGGCGGTGCCTCTCTGGTATGATAGTGTCCAGTAGATGACACTCTGTGATGGTATCTCTGTGAGACGGTCGTGAGACGGCTGTGAGAGCCAGTGTGAGGTGTTGCACCTCTGAGATTGATAGTGTCCAGTGATGACACTTGTTTGATGTTACCCGGTAGCCGGGTTTTGAGAGCCAAGATGATGTCCTAGGCCTTATTTCTGGTTTTGTATATGTGTATGCTTGGATGTGAACCTGGGTAAGGGAGGATCTTCAAGAACCCTGAGTTTACTGAGACGTTTATCTCACCCTGTGTGGGGTTGTGGTTTTCAGGTGCTTCTTCTAGAAGAGAGGAGCAGTCACAGGGCAGGAGGCCCTAGTAGTGTGGCTGACATGGAGGAGGGCTGTAGATAGAAGATCAAAAGAGTTTTGTGTTCTGTCTTGTACTCCCTGTGTAGGGAAAGGGTGTGTGTGTACACCCATGGTGTTGTACACATTATGTTGTATGACCACAGATGTGGTCTAGATATTGAAATGTATATGTACAAAACCTTATGTTGTTATGATGGGATGTTTCCTCCTATTTATCTGTGTTTGGTTTTGTATCTGCCTATGTTTTATGTTTGAGTTAATTGGATGAACAGGGGCTTGTTTATGATGTTATGTGGTGTGTTTTATGTTCCATGCATAATGAAATCAAGAAATTCGATTCTATCGCTTCCGCACTGCTTTTACATGACGCTATTAGCGTGATTCTGATATTATTGATGATAATACTCCGGAGGCCTACGGGGTGTTACAAACCCTCTCTTCGACAGAATCTCCTTACATAATTCACTCTACCTCACTTCCCTAAGTTCTACACTCACTTAGGAACTAAGAAAGCAAGAAATAAGAACAAGCTGGTGCCTTGGGAGAGAAAAGAAGTGAAGAATGATGCTCTGCCTCAAATTTTCGTCCCTATTTATAGGAAATGGCATGCTGCTTGGTCCACTCGCCTAGGCCACCAAATCCTTCACAAAATGGGCGCCTGGGCGAGTTAGAATGCTGCCTTGGAACTTGGTGCTCACCCAAGTGAGCAAAATAAGCATGAACTAGCCTCCTGGGCGAGTTAGAAGCTTGGTCTTGAAGTTTTCTTTGGGCCTTGGTGCTTGTTGGGCCTGAATTGCTGTTTGAGATTTTGTTCTTTGCTTAGTTTACTCCCAACTCTTGGTTTTCGCAGCTTGATTCTTCCGTAATCTTTAAACCTAGCAAAATTAAACATTTGATTGGACGAAATCTTTTCAAAACACAAAATCATAGCTTACTATAACCTTCAATTAACTAGGTTTCTAGGGTTATCTTGTGACTAAAGCAATTAACATAACAGATAAGTGCCATATTTGAATCCTATTTTCACTAAAATGTGGCACTTATCAACTCCCCCCCAACCTAGAATCTTGCTTGTCCTCAAGCAAAGGTAAGGATATCATGCTTTTACAAGAATCAACTTAATCTTTGATCAGAACAGCTTTTTTTCAAAAAGTAGTTAACCTTGATACTTTGAGAAAACAAAATGATGGATTTTCATGAAATCAAAATGAGGTTAGAGTCAAATTTACACTTCATTTCAAAAAGACCTCAGAGGAAACATTTGACTGATATCAAACAGAGGAAAACCTCTCAATAAGTGTTTAATTCTTCCACAGGTAAGTGTTTAGTCTCACATCTATCACTGATATATTATAGATAAATTTTGCAGTTCATTTCCCATCAAATCTGTAACATCCCCAAAATTATAAAAATGTGATGATAATTACATAGAAGTATGTTTAGAGAAAAATAACTATATCACTCTTTCCAAGAAGTAGAAATTACTAGAAAACCCTTAAGATGAAAATGTCAAAAATGCCTTTGGACATTTTTGAAAATGACCAAAATACCCCTAGGTTGAATGACATAATTACCAAAATGCCCCTAGGCAAAAATGCTCAAATAACTTTAGAAATTTTGTAGAAACTTGATGAAATTATAGAATACACTTAGCTGACTAAGTATCAACATATTTTGTGACAGAAAACTCTAGAATAAAATTTCTACAAATTTTAGAAGATGACAACTTTGAGGCTGTATCCAAGAAAACTCAAGCATAAGAAAAATATAAAAAAATGATACAGATAATCTAAGGAATTTTCTCTTAATTATAAAAGAAATAAACTCATTTGATGAACCAATTTAGTAATTTTAATAATCAAAAGTAAATGGACCAATTAGAATTAAGGTAAATGTAAATTGTAGGTAAATAATACCCTAAATGTATTACTTGTAAGAAATTTTAATAGGATTATGATTAACCTAGAATTATATTACTTTTAGGTGGGAAAATGTAAATTAGATTTTTCTAAAAGCT
>PYAF01003844.1:64787-74894 GCA_007407185.1 Glycine tomentella
ATCACTTCATCATGATTAATTTCATGTAAAAAATACAAGTGTGCCATAATTTCTTTTTAGAGAAATAAATCATATGTCCATGATCCAATTTTTAATAAAAATGGAATTTTCTATCATAGCTCAAGACCAAGTGAACTATCAGACAGCTACTTTAATTTATACAGTTGCATTAATAAATACGATACAACAACTAAATAAATATGATACAGCAACTAAAATATGATACAGCAATCAGCAACATAATATTATTAAATCCAGCAACAGCACATACAGCAACAGCAACCTATTATTTTATACAACACTAAATAGAGTAATCCTAATTAAATATATCACCATATACAGCAATCTAGTATCCTACAGCAACAGTAAATACAGCAACCCAAATAAGTATACATCACCCAAATAAAATTTACAGCAACATAAATAAATTAAATAACCATATACAGCCATATTAAATCAATATACAGCATCCCAATAAACTATCTTACAGCATCTTAATATTATCATACAACAAGGTAATCTATGGCCTAAAATTTAATTTGTTACTTTCTTGTTGATCTAAATTAATTGGTTTTTAAATTAGTTAAAGTTACTTATTTTAATTATGACTTAGGTACTATATTACTTCCTTGTGACATTTTTACAAACACATGGTGTACCAAATTTTAATTCTCACCAAATTAAAGAAGAACATAATTTAAATCTAAAGAAATGGAGGTTTAATCATCCTATCAACTATCTAATCTATGTCCATTAAATTACTTCCCATACCTTGCTTCCTTAAATTTGAATTTCAGCAAGTGGTCCAAACTCCCTAGTATCTTCACGTGGAGCTTCCTTTGAATGTGGCTGGTTTGCTTTTGTTTTTAAGTGAAGGAATTAAGTGAAAATGATATGTTAAAAGTGGGGTTGCTGTTTGTGAAAGTGTGGGCTATTATGGTTTTGTTTTTTCTTCAAAATTGAAAAGGATGCTGAATGAAGGAAGGTTTTGTCCGTGTAAAAATTTTGCTCCTTCATTTGGTCCCACATGCTCTTTATATAAGCTGTTTTTTCCTTGCCTTAGTAAAATATCCTATAGTCTAATTATTTCTCATCTTTTTTGTTGGTCCAATCAGTTGCTTTTTGGCTTTCCAACCGTCCAAGTGGATGATTTCCACAAAATTCTATAGTTTTCTACTCCATTCCATGCATGGTACGATCAAGTTTTGCTTTTGGTGCTATTTTTGTTTCAATTTTAAACACAAACCGTGGAATACCTATTTTATGGGTTTTTTATGTTTTTATTTTCTTAGCACCTTGTCTTATATTAGTTATAAATATTTTTATGTTTTATGAAAGCTAAATTTTAATTGTTTTATTGAAAGTATTAATTTCTAAAATTGGTTAAAAACTAGATTAATTTGTGATATGTTTTAGTAATCAATTTTGAGATATTTCTTAATTTCCTTCTAATAACTTTTTCTAAATTCTTATTGGTTGATTTTGTTTAAAATGTATAAACCTATTTATTTAAAAATCCATTCCTTCTATAATTAAAAAAATTCTCCAGATTGTATCTTTCCTGTTTCTGTGTTTTTATGGAACTCAGATTATTCTTAATTTAATTCTTTTTGACATTTCTGTCAAAATTTCTAAAAATTTTATTTCGTGGTTTTTCTTTACTAATAATACCAATAGTTCCTTATCTAGAAATGTTTTACCCTTTTATTAGGCTTCTATAACCTTACTGAGGTTTTCTGGTTTAATCAGAGCTAAAAGGATATTTTGGTCATTTGGGTAAATGTTCAGGGGCATTTTAGTCTTTTACCCTAAGGACCTAATTGTCATTTGTAAAATTGTTCAAGGACATTTTGGTCATTTTCAAAAATATCCAAGGGCATTTATGTCATTTATCCAAGAATGCGTATTTATGAGAAAATGCACAAATACAGGGAAATATGGGGTTGTTACACAAATCATCCCATGTGCTTATACTTTTATTCGGTTGTGATTGAAGCCATGTTTTAGCTTTACCTGTCAAAGAAAAAGGAAAAGCTCTAAGGTAAACAACTTCAGCGTCTTCATCCGATGCTCCCATTGTACTGCATAGCTCCATGAATGTTGATAAATGCGTGTAAGGATCTTCATGGTCTAGCCCAGCAAATGGATGTGAGCCAATGAGACTAAGTAGTGTTGGCTTCAGCTCCACAACCTTGTTGTTGAAAGAAGGGATGACTATGCTGTTGTAGTGCTTGGGACTTTGTTGATAAGCATAGTCAGCAAGAGTCCTCCTTACTGGTCTATTTTCTTCTCCGCCACGATCAGCCATGTTGTCTTTTATCTCTGGTGAGGGAGGGTCAATAGACGAAGTCCCTTCAGAGTGCTTGTTAGTTTCTTGTTTCTTTTTCTTTCTGTTTTTCCTTTCGGTTTTGGAGATTTCAAGATCAAAATGAAGCTTATCTGTAGACTTATCTCGCATAAAGAGAAAGAAAAGAAACTACAATTTTTTTGTTAAGCACCGAGGTTTCTTAAAATAACAAGGAAATATATACAAAAATAGGAAATAAAGAACAAGAAAATACTAAACTAAAATTTTAAACAACTTAAGTAAACAAGCCAAATCCCCGGCAACGGCGCCAGAAACTTGTTAGGGATTTTTCACCACGGCAAGCGTACCGTTCTATCGTTGTAAGTTTCAAATTTATAAAGATTCGTCTCCACAGGGATTTGGGTTTACGTAGGTTGATTTAACAGTTTAGTAGTTATATATAGATGATAAAAAGAGAAGATTCATTTGTTGTTTTTGTTGCATAAAATAAAGATACCGGAAAACAAATAAACAATTACGGGAAATAAATAAACAGATACAAGTCAAGTAAGTGTAGGATTGGATTTCTTCTTGCTTATCCCTTTTAATTGATTTTACCTATGCATGTTCTATTCTTATTGCCGCACACGTTTAAGTAACCCTAATTCGATTCCTCGCAATTACGGTCCTATGGATATTTTACTAAATATCGATCCCTCACATATTTAATTAAATACCCAAGCATTAAGAATTTAATCACGTGTTTAATGCAATTGAAACATTAAGCCTTATTCCTAGCAACGTAACGTAACGAGTGATTAAATTCAGTTCAAACCCTAAATTTACTTTCCAGTCGCCTTTAGGGTTAATTTCATGAAACTAACGGTTAATTAGAATTAAGCATTAAGCATAGAATAAAATCATCAACAAGAAATAGAACAATGCATAAATAATTAAAAGAGCACAGAGATAAGAAGAGTATGTCCAATCCTTAGGGAAGTTTAAGTGAACATGGGCAGAACCTCCTTGAGAGAATCACCGACTAAGCTCGTCATCGACCCTCTCTTTGACAGAATTTCCTTACATAATTCACTCTACCTCACTTCCCTAAGGTCTACACTCACTTAGGAACTAAGAAAGCAAGAAATAAGAACAAGCTGGTGCCTTGGGAGAGAAAAGAAGTGAAGAATGATGCTCTGCCTCAAATTTTCGTCCCTATTTATAGGAAATGGCATGTTGCTTGGTCCACTCGCCCAGGCCACCAAATCCTTCACAAAATGGGCGCCTGGACGAGTTAGAATGCTGCCTTGGAACTTGGTGCTCACCCAAGCGAGCAAAATAAGCATGAACTGGCCTCCTGGGCGAGTTAGAAGCTTGGTCTTGAAGTTTTCCTTGGGCCTTGGTGCTTGTTGGGCCTGAACTGCTGTTTGAGATTTTGTTCTTTGCTTAGTTTACTCCCAACTCTTGGTTTTCGCAGCTTGATTCTTCCGTAATCTTTAAACCTAGCAAAATTAAACATTTGATTGGATGAAATCTTTTCAAAACACAAAATCATAACTTAGATTACTATAACCTTCAATTAACTACGTTTCTAGGGTTATCTTGTGACTAAAGCAATTAACATAACGGATAAGTGCCATATTTGAATCCTATTTTCACTAAAATGTGGCACTTATCAAGTTATTTGATTGAGTAAAAAGATTTCTTGGTTTTGAAAGTGATAAAGATCCTGAACTCTGATTTGAATTAATTTTAAGATACCAAGGTTTTAACCAATTCACCCCCCCTCTTGGTTATTGTGAGTATTCCTATTATTTTCAATAAATTCTTGTGTTGTTCTCTATTCTTTAATCTCTTCTAGCTATCTTGATCTGTGGTTCTTGGTGAATTCTTTATTACTCAACAAGTTAAGTTTTTGCAATTGTTTTCTTGGACTGAGTGGTTTGATTCATTAGAAGCATTTTTGATTAAATTGTGATTAAGATCCATTAACTCTGATTTTCTAAATATTTTAAAAAGGCCAAGTTTAAACTAATTCACCCCCATCTTGGTTATTTTGTGTATTCCTATTGTTTTCACTTTTGACAAAGGGATTATTGTTAAGAATTTTCGGCAAGCGCATCGATTTGTTGTTGTAAGTTTCAAAATTTATAAGATCGTCTCCACAGGAACTTGAGCTTACTCAGTTAATCCAATTATAACTTAACAGTTCAATAGTTATGTACAAGTAGGTTGAGCGGAATTTCATTTAGTGGTGCAAGTAATGTAAAATTACTAAATTTTGGTAAATGAAATATATCTATGAGAAAGTGAGATTGGATTTCATCATTCTTATCCTTTTATGTCAATTAATATTACCAAGCATAAATCATCTTCTATCCTTATTGATGCACACTATTTTACCTTGAATCGATCCCTCGCATTCAAGTTCTAAAGATATCTACCGAATATCGATCCCTCACATTTGAAGTAAATACCCCAGCATTGCGTGTTTTATGCAATCAAAACGTTATGACCTATTCCTAGCAACGTAACGTAATGAGTAAAATCATTCGGTTCAAGCCCTAAGATTACTTTCCAGTCTCACTTAGAGTTAAATTCATGAAACTAGTGATCAAGTAGAATCAAGCTTTAAGGACATAATGAAATTACCAACAAGGAATAGAAACGATTAATGCGTAAATAAATATTAAAAGAGAGACATAGGGATAAGAAGATTACTTCCAATCCTCAGAGAAGCTAGTTATTCATAGTGGAGAGAACCTCTTCACGGAAAGAATTGTTGAAGGGCCCCATCACCGCTTCTCTCCGGCAGAGTCTCCACACTAATCCTCACTTCTCTTACTTTCTTAACCTACCCAATACTACTATTTAACCTTCCTAAGCTAAGGAACAAGCCTAAGCAAAAAAAGGAATCAAAAAATCATCCATTCCTCTCCAATTTCGTGGCCTATTTATAGGAATCTTCCTCCTGCCAGCTTCACTCGCCCAGGCCACCATTTTCTTCATGTTTTGGTCGCCTGAGCGAGCTTAACATATCTTCTTGGTACTTGTAGCTCGCCTAGGCGAGCGAAATACACTATGGTTGGTCGCCTGGGCGAGTTAAAGTCTTAATTCTGAAGAAAGCTTTGGGCCTTGATGGATTTTGGGCCTGGTTTGCTTGTTACACCTTCCATACTTGCTATATAAGCCCTCTTTGCTTGCTTTGCCTATTCGGAAGCTTCGAAAATCCACAGAATCTATCAAAATACAAAACATGATTGGATTAATCTTCCAAAACAACTTTAACACAAGTACTAGGTGCTATTTAACTAGATTTAGAGAAAATTTAGAAGCCAAGTTAATGAAATCGAAAGATAAGTGCCAGTATTTGAAACATGAATTTAACTGAAATGTGGCACTTATCAATTATGACTCAAGACATTTATTGAGCATGTCAAGAAGATGGACATTATTGTTAATAAAGATTGTTGAGTGTAACAATATTCAATGTAACGACCCACCTAGTCGCTACGATATCACTAACTCTAGATCCTGCAATTTCAATTTTAATATGAAAACTCCATTAATTTGATTATGAAAATGGTAGTAAATTTTTTTGCAATAATACCATTATTATACACACTATACAATTACATAATTGAATACACATGTATGCATATATTGAACCACTACATATCATTTACATATCAAAACTTAATTTGATTTTACACATATTAACACCTAGAATCTTACATGACCAAAAGAATCGAAGAACTAACAAAGAAAGAGTTGATTAACAAAACACAACTCTTTCCTAAGAAGAATTCCAACGTCATCACGTCGGTTTGGCGACTCCAACAAAAAGAATCTCTCTCCAAGGTCACCTACTACTGCTCATCTGCTCCCACGAACGAAAGTTCAAGATCATCACAGGTACCAACCACACGGTACAACAAATGCAAGGGGTGAGTTTATTATATAAAACCAACAAGCATCAGATAGCAGCAATTGGGAAGGAAACAACATTACCCACCACAATCATTAACAAAAATCCATGATTCCAATACACACTCAATAAACCAATCATCCAATACATTTCACAACTCAAATAATCATGCATAGAATGATGCATGCACCTGACTCATCTATCAGCATGCAATGTGGTACCATCCTCATGGAAATACCCTCTCTCAGAAAAATGATGCAGTAGCTCGTCAAGGTCACTCTGTCGTGCATAGGCCGCTCCCCCTATGGTGATCAACCCTGAGTCACAAGGGAGTTCCAAACAGAGATGACCCCTTAGTACCTCCATACCCTACTGCCACCATCCTATTTCCATCAATGCAAATAAAGTATGAAACATGGGCATCATCAATGTATGACCCGGCTAGGAACACATCCTTCCTCGCAAGGGTAACCTGTCATATACCCCCCATATACATACATAACACCCCAATATGGGCTCACCAATGCACTGACTGTGGCTAGGAAGACATCCTTCCTCGCAAAGGTAACCAATCAGTCACTGCATCCCACGTGTACATACACAGCATACAGCCATGGGCACCATCAACGTATGACCTGGCTAGGAACATGTAAGGACCCTCATTCATGGTACCAGGATTCTTTAACAAGAAAACCTGGTTTTAGACGCGGCGCGGGTCGCGCCAGGGTTGGCACTGATAGCGCCAGACCCACTGGCTGTGGCGCAAGGGGCGCCAGGATGGCGCGGGTAGCGCCACACATTCAGCAAGTCCACGCTAATGGCGTGGTTACGGCGCGAGTAGCGTCACTGGGCCGAAAGGTTGGCGTTGATAGCACCAAGGGCCGCGCGGGTCGCGCCAGAAGTGCCCTGAAAACCCAATTTTCTCTGGTTTTCCACGCGGTCAGCGCCAAGGTTGGCGCGGATAGCGCCACAGATTCAGGAGCTTGGCGCTGGAGGCGCGGGAGTTGGCGCTGATGGCGCCAGAGCACCGCCATTGTGGCGCGGATCGCGCCAGAGCTCGGGCAGGTTCAGTATAAAAGGGGCAAAAAGCAAAATTGAAGAGAGAATCAGCCTCTTCTTCTTCCCCACGACCCCTGCCTCCATTAGAGAGTATTCCAAGCTTTCTAGGACCTTTTGGCTTGGCTAAAACACCTTCCGATGATCTTTAATTTTGAGAGAAACCTTTGAAAGCTTCAATCCTTCAATTGCTCTCTTGAAAACCCCTTGTGAGTGAGAATTGGATTCTCAAGGAAAAGCTCAGAGAACTTGAGAGTGGCGAGGACCCACGGCTTGGGAAGGACAACAGAGCTTGAGGAAGCTGTTCTGAAGTCTTTCTGGTCGCCATTGAGGTAAGGGACTCAAGTTTCTCCGTTTAATTTTGATTCTAGGGGTTTCCATGAATAGTGACCCACTTGAGCTGGGGCTAGAATTAGCCCAGGGTCCTGTAGAGAAACTTGTATAGAACAATGTATAGATGATGGATTAGCTTTCAGTTTCTAATTTAGATGACTTTGAATCTTGACTCTGTGGTTGCTTGTGTGACTTGTGTAGAGTCATTTGTTGATGGTTCTCTGATATGCTAGAGCCTTGATTATGATGGTATGAGCCTGAGAGGCTAGTTGAACGGTGCCTATGTTGAGGATTAGACCGTTCCAGAGATATATTGAGTTATAAGGCTGAGGAACGCTTTTGCTCATATATGTGTTTTGCATTGAGTTTAGGATGACTCAGATGCTGGTTTTCAGCCTTAGTGGACCTTGTATGGTCTGTGAGAGAAGCCGAGTGATGGCTTGACTTGATTGAACCCTAGGTTAGGGGAATTCTGATATGTTATAATCTGTGATTGAATGCCTTTTGGCTTGATTTTGATATGAGACTGCATATGCCTTGATTAGGGCTTGATTTTGAGACTATTGGTGGTGAGAGCCACAGAGCAGGGACAGTACCGCAGATTGAGACCTTGCCAGGTAAGTTCAGTGTCCCTGGGGATGATTTCCCATCTTGTGTGCCACACCACACTCCGAGGGAGTGGTGGCCATTTCATGATGCATGCATTGGTAGTTGCATCCTCATAATGATATGTGTGCATTTGTGCTTTGATTGTGATATGTTTGTGATAGATCTATTGGCCAATAGATAGATATGGACCTCCCTAGGAGATGGTGGTTTCCTCCTAGTATGGTTGGCTCATGGTTGAGGTAGCTCCTAGGGAATTGATTCCCACAGACCATAGGGATAGAAGTTGAGGTAGCTCCTTCTATTCTCGGAGGTACCATATATATGCATCCATGCGAAGGGGTAGCACCCAATGGGATGGCACAGGTGTGAGTTCCGGACTCCCACTGATACAGGCGTTGAGGTAGCTCCGCCAGGCGTTGAGGCAGCTCCGCCATGTTTGTATGATGTGCTTATATTGTTATGAGTGCCAGAGGGCCAGGCCAGTGGGCCATTTGCTTGTGATACCTGATGTATGTGTTATGGAAGTGGGCCAGGGTGGAGGAGATTCCTCCATGGACCTTGAGCTTACTGAGATGTGTATCTCACTCCGTGTGGGGATTTATGATTTCAGGTGACTCTTCTGGACGAAGAGAGCAGTCTCAGGGCAGGAGGCCCGAGTAGAGATACTTCTGCTTGGCTGATAGCAGCAGAGGGAGCTTGAAGGCTCATTTTGTACTGTTTATGTTTGGTACCCTTGATAAGGGCTGGTGTGTGTACACCTGAGATATGTATAGTTCTGTATCCCCTCGGTGAGGGCAGTTATTCTTTTGTATCACCACGGTGTGGTGAAGACATTGATGTATATGTATATGTACAAAACTATTTATGATATGTATATGAGACTTTCCTCCTGAGTATAAATGTTGTATATTTGATAATCTGCCTAAGTCTTTTAGTTATCTGTCTGTATGGAATATGTTATGAGAAACTGGATCAGCAGGGGTGTGAAAAAAATGTATCTTGCATGTATGTTGTTTGTTATATGTTTTATTCCATACATAATGAATCAAGAAAAGCGATTTTGTGCTTCCGCTGAGGTTTTTAATCATGATTTAAACGCTTATCTGATATTATTAATGATAACACTTCGGAGGCCTACGGGGTGTTATAGAACACATCCTTCCTCGCAAGGGTAACCAGTCATACACCCATGGGTATCCATGTATATCCACATCACACAATGACAACCATGGGCACTATCAATGCATGACCTGGCTAGGAATACATCCTTCCTCGTAAGGGTAACCAGTCATGCACCCCCCATGGGTGTCAATATATATCCATATCACATAATGACATTATTAGCATCAACATAATCTCTTGTCAATATCCACATCTCTTCATCTAATTTCATCACCATACATATCAAAGTTATCTCATTTCAACATCATCAACTACATCAACATTATTTCATTTGTACATCATCAAACACATCATCATTATCTCATTCAATCATCACCAACACATCAATAACATCTCATTTCAACATTATCAATGACATCAATATCACCTTTATAATAACCATGGTTTAAAGCTTAAGTTTTGGGGTTTTGCTGTGAGCCATGCCAGGAGCGTGGGAAGTGCTCCAGAAAGCTTATTTCCCATGCCAGGAGCGTGGGAAGTGCTCTAGAAAGTTGATTTCCGCTGGAGTGCCACGCCAGGAGTGTGGGAGCCACGCCAGGGGCGTGGCAAGTGGCCCAGAAATGAAATTTTGTCTGCCAAACCACGCTTGGGGCGTGGGAACCCACGCTTGGAGCGTGGGAGTCACGTCTGGGCCTATATAAGGCCCAAAAACCTCGAAAAGCTGGGCATTTTCTCTCCTTCTTCTTCCTCCTTCGTCCAGACCTCCATTAGA
>PYAF01003844.1:76762-100294 GCA_007407185.1 Glycine tomentella
ATGGGAGATGGCTATTCCTCCTATCTTGTATGATATGTTATGTTGTTTGATTGCCAGAGGGCTAGGCCGGTGGGCCATTTGCTTGTGATACTTGTTGTATGTATTATGAAAGTGGGCCAGGGTGGAGGAAATCTCTCCATGGACCCTGAGCTTACTGAGATTATGTATCTCACCCCGTGTGGGGTTTATATGATTTCAAATGATCCCTCTGGAAGAGAAGATACGTCTCAGGGCAAGAGGCCCAGCAGAGATTAGGCTGCTTGCCTGAGGAGCAGCAGGGAGAGCTAGAAGGCTCCATTTTGATTTTTGTTTGTTGTATAGTTCTGTATACTCTGATAAGGGTCGATATTCTTTTGGTATCACCACGATGTGGTGTGAATTATAATGTATATTTGATCATCTGCCTAAGTGATTAATTATCTGTCTTTATGGTATATGTTATGAAAAATGGATCAGCAGGGGTGTGAAATATGTTGGTATGTGTGATATTTGCTTTATGTTTTATTCCATACATAATGTATCAAGAAATGCGATTCTGTGCTTCCGCTGAAAGTTTATTTTATGTTTATGTGATAATCTGATATTATTAATGATAACACGTCGGAGGCCTACGGGGTGTTCCATTTAATGGTATCAGAGCGGTTTCTTGATAAGAACATTATGTATGGAATTTGTTTTGGTGCCTATTGTGATTGTTTGACATGAGCATTACATGGGGGTACATTAACTGTGGGCCTGATCAACTCACTGTGTGATGTACATGTGTAGTGCTATGGTGAGATCTAGAGGCACCAGTGGGGCTACCAGTGCCCAGCCTGATCCAGTTGCGGCTGCACTAGCCGCCATGCAGCAAGAGCTAGCTGCTAACAGACAGATACAGGCAGAGATGCAGCAAGAGATGGCTGCAAATAGGCAGACTCAGGGGGAGATGCAGCGTGAGATGGCTGCCACCCGAGAGGTGAATGAGGCCTTGATGAAGGCCAACCAGGACCTGTTAGAGGAGGTGAAGAACCTCAGGAGGGATGACAAAGTATCCTCCACACCTCCTGCACCTGAGGGCGAGGCTAGTCTCCAGCAGGCTGGTGGGAGCCACCAGCGAGGGGACTAGATGTCCCAGATAGAGGCTGACAGTGATGTAGCAGCCAGAGGGAAGATGCTGATCACATTCAGGAAGCATGACCCTCCAGTATTCTCAGGGGGCTATGATCCAGTGACTGCAGCAGGATGGCTGCAAACCTTAGAGAAGATTTTTGAGGTCATGGAGTGCCCCGATCACCAGAGGTTGTTGTATGCAACCTATATGCTACAGGGGGACGCCCATAAGTGGTGGAAAACCAAAGTCCCACTTCTGAGAGGCCAGGGAGAGGTGATTACCTGGCAGCTGTTCAAGGCCTACTTTCTGGATAGATATTTTCCCAGAGATGCCCGGGAGCAAAAGCAGGCGGAGTTTGATAGTCTCGTCCAGGGGACCTTAACGGTGGACGAGTATCTGGCTCAGTTTAATGAGCTGGCCCAGTATGCACACTTCAGGAGACCTATGCCTGAAGCTGAGGTGCTAGCAGCTAAGTTCCTGAGGGGGCTTAAAGATGATATCCAGGTGTTGGTGGCCGGCCTTGGGTCACGAGATATGGATACCCAGGTGAGACAGAGTCGCCAGGTGGAGGGTATCCTGCAGAGGCAGCAGAGAGGCGGACAGCGCATCTCCTCAGTCAGAAAGGAGGGGAGAAGACCTAGAGATTCTGGCCCACCCGGGAAGGGTAAGGGCAAGATGTTGCGAGCCTCTGCGTCCTCTGATAGATTCAAGAGGAGATCAGGAGAGAGCAGTTTCCCTCAGAGGAGACCACCTCCGAAGTTCCCAGCGTGTGGACGTGAGCACTGGGGATTGTGTTCCTTCGGCCAGATAGTGTGTTTTAGATGTGGCAAGCCAGGCCACATAGCCAGAGAGTGCCCCTAGACAGAGACTCGGGCACAGGCTACTCCAGTTGAGATGATGGCACCCACAGCAGGACAGGTGTATACTGTAGATGCTAGAGAGGCGGCCAGAGCTCCAGATCTGATCAGAGGTACAATTCTGATCGACGACTGTGATGTTAGAGTTTTGTTTGATTCTGGAGCCACACATTCTTTCATACAGGATGTGGTTGTTGAGAGGCTGAGATTGCCTAAGATCAGTTTTGCCCCTCCGATGGAGGTTACCACGACATCTAGAGAAAGATGTCAGGTGAGCACGTGCTGCAAGGGCGTGCAGTTTTGGTATGATGGCAGAGAATATATGGCTGATCTGTTCTGTCTAGCTATGCCTACCCTTGAGATGATTCTGGGTATGGATTAGATGACCAAGTATGGTGTGATGCTAGACTGTTGTCAAAAGAGGGTTGTTGTTCCTTCTGATCAGGCAGGTTCGAGCTCCACAACATTCCTATCAGTCTTGCAAGCTCGCAAGGCCATCATGGAGGGAGCTCAAGGCTATATCTTCTTGGGTGTGACAGAAGATAAGCCCATTATTGTTTTGTCTTAGATTTCGGTGGTGAAGGAGTTCGTAGATGTGTTTCCTGAGGAGATAACTCAGCTACCACCAGAGAGGGAGATAGAGTTCTCCATAGATCTGGTTCCTGGTGTGGGACCAATTTCAGTGGCACCTTACCGTATGGCTCCTTTGGAGTTGAGGGAGCTGAAGGTGCAGTTGGAGGACCTGCTGTCCAAGCAATTTATCAGACCGAGTGTTTCACCTTGGGGAGCACCGGTGATCTTTGTGAAGAAGAAGGACGGCAGTATGAGACTTTGTGTGGGTTATAGGCAGTTGAACAAGGTTACTGTGAAGAACAAGTATCCTCTGCCTCGCATTGATGATCTGTTGGATCAGTTGAGGGGAGCCAAAGTGTTCTCCAAGATAGACTTGAGATCTGGATATCATCAGATTCGGATCAAGCCTGCGGACATACCTAAGACAACCTTCCGGTCTAGGTATGGTCACTTTGAGTATCAGGTCATTCCTTTTGGTCTGACAAATGCCCCTGCAGTGTTCATGGATTATATGAACAGGGTATTCAGGCCTTTTCTAGATCAGTTTGTGGTGGTGTTCATTGATGACATACTAATCTACTCCAGGACAGAGTCAGAGCATGCCGAGCATCTCAGGATAGTCCTTCAGATTTTGAGGGATAAGCAGTTGTATGCTAAGTTGGCCAAGTGTGAGTTCTGGCTGACAGAGGTGAAATTTCTTGGCCATGTGATCTCAGCAGCTGGTGTATCAGTAGATCCCAGCAAGATAGAGGCAGTGATGTCCTGGGAGAGGCCCAAGGACGTGTCTGAGATAAGGAGTTTCCTGGGATTGGCTGGCTATTACAGGAGGTTCATCCAGGGGTTTTCACAATTGGTGGTACCTCTGACTCGACTCACACGAAAGGGGGTTCCATTTGTTTGGACCCATGAGTGCGAGCAGTGTTTTCTTGAGCTGAAGAAGAGGTTGACCACAGCTCCGGTGTTGACTCTTCCAGATCCTGAGGGAACCTTTGAGGCGTTCTGTGATGCGTCCAAGAGGGGGCTTGGATGTGTTTTGATGCAGGATCAGAAGGTGGTTGCCTATGCTTCCAGGCAATTGAAACCTCATGAAGAGTCTTATCCTACGCATGACCTAGAGTTGGCAGCTGTGGTGTTTGCTCTGAAGATATGGAGGCACTATTTGTATGGTGCCAAGTTGATAGTATTCAGTGACCACAAGAGTCTCAGATATCTCTTTGATAAGAAAGAGTTGAATATGAGACAGAGGCATTGGATGGAGTTCCTGAAGGACCATGACTTTGAGCTGAGATACCATCCAGGCAAGGCCAATGTGGTTGCTGATGCATTGAGCAGGAAAAATGTGACTGTTGCATTTTTTATGATCTTTGATTGCAAAATGATTGAGCAATTCAGAGACATGCACCTGACAGTGACAGAGGGTGCACATGGTCTTGAGATGAGCAAGATCAAGGTAGATAATGAGCTGATCAGGAGAATCCGAGAAGCTCAGCAACAGGATGAGGATGTGAGGGCCATGATTGGCCAACAGGATGTTTCTTGGGAGGATCAGGACTTGGTGAGATACTAAGGTCGTGTTGTGGTGCCTAAGGGCGAGTTGAGAGATGTCGTCCTATCTGAGGCACATCAGAGCCAGTTCAACATTCATCCAGGAGCCACCAAGATGTACCATGATCTGAAGAAGAGTTTCTGGTGGCCAGGGATGAAGAGAGATATAGCTGAACATGTGACAAAGTGTTTAGTGTGTCAGAAGGTGAAGATTGAGCATCAGAGACCGTCTGGTCTACTTCAGCCTTTGGAGATTCCTGAGTGGAAATGGGATAGCATTTCCATGGACTTTATGGTTGGGTTACCGAGGACTCAGAGTGGATGTGACTCCATCTGGGTGGTAGTGGACAGGCTGACCAAGTCTGCTCATTTCTTGCCTGTGAGATCTGACTACACAACAGAGAAGTTGGCCCAGCTGTATATCAAGGAGATAGTGAGGCTGCATGGGGTTCCTGCAAGCATTATTAGTGACCGAGATCCGAAGTTCACCTCGAGGTTTTGGGGTGCTCTTCAGGATGCTTTTGGGACCCAACTCAGGTTGAGTACAGCCTACCATCCTCAGACAGATGGTCAGACTGAGAGGACCATCCAGACTCTGGAGGATATGCTGAGAGCCTGTGCCTTGGAGCAAGGTACTAGCTGGGACAGATATCTACCTCTGGTGGAGTTCTCCTACAACAACAGTTTTCATGCCAGCTTGGGTATGGCACCATATGAGGCCTTGTATGGCCGAAGATGTAGGACTCCAGTGTGTTGGACAGAGGTAGGAGAGAAACCGCTCCTTGGACCTGAGATGGTTCAAGAGACATCTGAGCAGATCAAGATGATCAGAGACAAGCTGATGAAGGCTCAGAGTCGTCAGAGGAGTTATTATGATCAGAAGCACAGACCCTTGCAGTTTGAGGAGGGTGATCATGTGTTTCTGAGGTTATCTCCAGTGACAGGTGTAGGACGAGCTTTGGGTGTGAGGAAGCTGAGTCCTAGGTTCATTGGTCCCTATCAGATCCTTTAGAAGGTTGGACCAGTTGCATACAGGCTAGCTTTGCCTCCCCAGTTGTCAGGCTTGCATGATGTGTTCCACGTGTCCCAGTTGAGGAAGTATGTGGCTGATCCCTCACACTTGGTGGAGCCAGACACAGTGCTGACCAGAGAGAATCTGACGAGTCCTACACGACCCTTGAGGATTCTGGATAGGATTGAGAAGCAAATCTGCAATAAGACCATTCCCATTGTCAAGGTACAGTGGGAAGGCAGGACGCCTGAGGAAGCAACTTGGGAACGAGAGCAGGAGCTGCTGCAGAGATATCCCGAGTTGGCTAACAGGTATGTTTCTGAATTTTGCGGACAAAATTCTTAAAAAGGGGGGGAGAATATAATAACCATGGTTTAAAGCTTAAGTTTTGGGGTTTTGCTGTGAGCCACGCCAGGAGCGTGGGAAGTGCTCCAGAAAGCTTATTTCCCACGCCAGGAGCGTGGAAAGTGCTATAGAAAGTTGATTTCCGCTAGAGTGCCACGCCAGGAGCGTGGGAGCCACGCCAGGGGCGTGACAAGTGGCCCAGAAATGAAATTTTGTTTGCCAAACCACGCTTGGGGCGTGGGAACCCACGCTTGGAGCGTGGGAGTCACGTCTGGGCTTATATAAGGCCCAAAAACCTCGAAAAGCTGGGCATTTTCTCTCCTTCTTCTTCCTCCTTCGTCCAGACCTCCATTAGAGCTTGCTCCAAGCTTTTTAGGACCTTAGTTGAGAGCTTAAACACCTCCTTTAGGCATTTGAGTGTGAGAGGAACCTCTGGAAGCTTGAATCCTTCGTTTTTCTGCTCTTGAAAAACCCCTTTGAGTGAGGAGTGATTTCTCAGAGAAACTACTGAGAGAACTTGAGTTTCGGCGAGGAACCACAGCGGATCTAGGACAAGAAAGCTACGGGAAGTTTTCCTGAGGTCTTTCTGGTCGCCATTGAGGTAGGAAACTCATGTTGCTCCGTTTGATTTTCGAGATTGGGGGTTCCTGTGAATAGTGACCCACTTGAGCTGGGGCTAGAATTAGCCCAGGGTCTAGTAGAGAAACTTGTTTAGAGTATTGAATAGATGAAGGATTAGCTTTCAGTTTTTTATTCTGATGACTTTGGATTTTGGCTCTGTGTTGCTTGTGTGGCCTGTGTAATGGCCACTTGTGAATGTATTATGATATGTCAGAGCCTTGTCTATGTTTATGTTGAGCCTGAGAGGCTAATGGAATGGAGCCTTGGATGAGGCTGAGACCATTCCAGAGATATTGAGGAATGGGGCTGCAGTGGGTCTATGATGACTCAGATGCTATGAATGAAGCCCAAATGGACCTTGAAGAGGTCTATGGACAGCCTTGTGTGGGCTGAGTGGGATTAAACCCTAGGATAGGGGAATTCTGATATGTTTGATCTGAGATTGATTGTCTGATGGCTTGATAATTGATATAAGCTCTATGTGCCTTGAATAGGCCATGAATGTGAGACTATTGGTGGCGGGAGCCACAAAGCAGGGACCAGACCACATAGTGATACCTTGCCAGGTAAGTTTAGTGTCCCTGGGGATGAATTCCCATCTTGTGTGCCACACCACACTCCGGGGGAGTTGTGGTTTGTTCATAATGCATGCATGGATATCTGCATTCTTGTGATGATATATATATATATATGTGTGTGTGTGTGTGTGTGTGTGCCTCTGTGCTTGAAATGTGTTGTGATGTGATTGTGATTGAGATAGATCTATTGGCCAATAGATAGATATGGACCTTCCTAGGAGATGGCGATTCCTCCTAGTATGGCTGGCTCTTGGGTGATGATGATCCCGGGGTGATGATGATCCCATAGGCCAAGGGAATAGGAGATGGTGATTCCTTCTATTCTCGGAGGTACCATATGTTATGCATCCATGCGAAGGGTAGCACTCAATGGGATGACACAGGTGTGAGTTCCGGCCTCACACTGGGAGACGGCTATTCCTCCCATTTTGAGACACTAATACAAGAGATGGCAATTCCTCCTATTCTGAGATACTAATACAGGAGATGGCAATTCCTTCTATTCTGAGGCACTGATATGGGAGATGGCTATTCCTCCTATCTTGTATGATATGTTATGTTGTTTGATTGCCAGAGGGCTAGGCCGGTGGACCATTTGCTTGTGATACTTGTTGTATGTATTATGAAAGTGGGCCAGGGTGGAGGAAATCTCTCCATGGACCCTGAGCTTACTGAGATTATGTATCTCACCCCGTGTGGGGTTTATATGATTTCAGGTGATCCCTCTGGAAGAAAAGATACGTCTCAGGGCAAGAGGCCCAGCAGAGACTAGGCTGCTTGCCTGAGGAGCAGTAGGGAGAGCTAGAAGGCTCCATTTTGATTTTTATTTGTTGTATAGTTCTGTATACTCTGATAAGGGCTGATATTCTTTTGGTATCACCACGATGTGGTGTGAATTATGATGTATATTTGATCATCTGCCTAAGTGATTAATTATCTGTCTTTATGGTATATGTTATGAAAAACTGGATCAGCAGGGGTGTGAAATATGTTGGTATGTGTGATATTTGCTATATGTTTTATTCCATACATAATGTATCAAGAAATGCGATTATGTGCTTCCGCTGAAAGTTTATTTTATGTTTATGTGATAATCTGATATTATTAATGATAACACGTCGGAGGCCTACGGGGTGTTACAACCTTATTCATCCACAATCCATATTACCACGAGACTGGTATTTTAGGAAAATTCTAAATTAAAGAGGAGGACTGCAATATAGAAAACACACTCTTATGCCCATTTAAAAATTTAATAAAGAATTAAATAGGAAAACATATTATAAAATTTTGGGTAGAGTTTCCTCTATAATTAAGACTTTCCCAAAAATCAAAATCATCACAATAATAATATCATTAATAGTTTTATCCATCAACAAGCCAATCCATCACATCCCATTAGTTAAAAATAGTTTTTCTTGAAAATGAGCACACACAGGAACAAACACACATCAATCATAAATACATCGCATCCCATTAGTTAAAAACATAGTTTTTCTTGAAAACTAGCACACAGCAGGGGCAGGCAGATATCCTCATAGTTGGACTCTCTGACCCCCAATTATGGTACCAAAACTCTAACTAAATAATAAACTCCCCTTACCTATCTATATCCCTTTGTTAGCTCCTTGAAACGTCATTTTGGGATCTCTCAAGTTCCCGTGCTTTGGCCCAAACGTGGAGCTCTATATACCAAATTGAAGATAATTCAATATAGATTTCATAAACAAGGCTAATGTTAGCATTCAGGGTCAAATACCAACTCAAATTTAAAAAGGGGCTAAAATGTGTTTTGGGAGTCCACATCAAAAGACATCATTTTGAAATTCTGATTACACCAATATGACTAGAGTTCAACAAGGATTACGGAAATGACATCAATCTCATAAAAAAGAGACTTTTACAACATCTCATTTTCAAAGGATTTTAAAGGAAGCATAGAAACAACCAATAATGTTACACGAATCACAAGAGACATCAAGATAGGCTTAAACTAGCTAGAAGAAGACAAAGGAAACTAAGATCACCTCAAGGAAACCAAGAAAAGAGGATTTGGAGGCTGCACTCTCTACCGGATCCTCGAGTTGAGTTTTGAAGATTCCGCTCTAATTAAAGTGCTCTTCTTCATGCGGTGGTCCAACGACAAGCGGCGGTGCCTCGTGGTGGTCTCCGGTGACTGTGGGTAGTGGAGGATGATGGTGGGAGGTGGCTTCACAGTTGGGAGGAAGAAAAGTCACATTTTTCGTGATTTGGAAGCTTAAATACATATTTAACACCGCATTGACTCGCCCAGGCAAGCAAAAGTGCCTGCAAAATTTGCCTGGGGAGCTGACTGGATTCTAAAATTTCAGCTTTAGTGAAAAATTAGTTTCTCACGCTCCAGGCATTATTTTGTTAATCCCAACTGTCAAAAGTTAAATATTTGGGTTAGGAACCCACCTTTAGAATGTGTAGGAGATCCAACGGTTAACTAATCTAGAATGGTGATTTTACTAAAATAGGTGTTCGGGTCAAACTCGGAATCACACAATTCAACACAGCTTTCAAACAAACTCTGCATAACTTGACATCTACACTAAGCAATTGCACATGGATAATCCACATAACATTTCAACTAATCTAAACTAATCAAATAAACAAATAACACAAGAAATACATCAAACATCTACTTCCAGTTATCAAAATTTCAAGGCATTACAACTCTCCCACCCTTTTAGAAATTTCGTCCCCAAAATTTACCTGAGTCAAACAAGGCTGGATAGGCTTCTCGCATTTGACTCTCCAGTTCCCATGTCAGATCCTCTCCTGATGTACCTCCCCAGATTACCTTCACCAAAAGAATTTCTTTCCCTCTTAGGTGCTTCGTTTGTCGATCATCGATCCTGACAGGCAATGTTTTATATGTCAAGTTTTCCTTTACTTGAATGTCATCTAACTCGACCACATGAGAAGGATCATGGACACACTTACAGAGTTGGGAAACATGGAAGACATTGTGAAGATTAGAAAGGGACGAAGGTAGCGCAATTTGATATGCTACAGGATCGACTCTTTTGAGAATTTGAAAGGGACCAATAAAATGAGGTGTGAGTTTATAGGATTTCAATGCTCTGCCAACCCCAGTCCATGAAGTAACTCTTGAGAATACATGATCACCAACCTCAAATTCTAGGTCTTTCCTCCTCTAGTCCTGGTAAATCTTCTACCTACTTCGAGCAGTTCTTATTCTCTCTTGGATCAACTTGACCATCTCAGTGGTTTGTTGTACCGCTTCAGGTCCTAAAATGAGGTTCTCTCCAGGTTCTAACCAACACAAGGGTGTCCTACACCTTCTACCATACAAAGCTTTGTAGGGAGCCATGCCAATGGTAGAATGAAAACTATTGTTATAGGTAAACTCTATTAACGACATAAAACTCTCCCAACTACCATTTTGTTCTAAAACACATGCCCTCAAAAGGTCCTATAAAGACTGAATGGTTCATTCAGTATAATCATCAGTTTAAGGGTGATAAGCTGAACTTAGCCTAAGCTTGGTTTCCAACGCTTTGTTCAAACTCCCAAAATCTAGAGTTAAATCGAGGATCTCTGTCAGATACCATGCTAGACGGTACACCATGTAATTTGACAATCTCACTAATATACAGGGAGGTTAACTTCTCTAAAGAAAACCTGATATTAATGGGGATAAAGTGAGGAGATTTGGTCAATTGTCAACAATAACCCAAATAGAATCTAGACCTCTCGGGGTTCTAGGTAGTCTTACAACAAAATCCATGGAGATACTATCCCACTTCCACTAGGGTATCTTTAAAGGTTGCAACCTGAGGGTCTCTGATGTTCTATCTTAGCCTTCTGACAGACTAAACATGCATACAAAAACTCACTAACCTCCTTCTTCATGTTTGGCCACCAAAATATTACCTTGAGATCTTGATACATCTTGGTGGCACAGGGTGGATACTTATACTACTCTTATGTCCTTCCTCCAAAATCATTTTCCTAAGCTCAGATACATTGGGAACACAGATTCTATCTTGAAACCTCAAGACTCCATCTAATCCCACATGAAAACTACTATCTTTCCCTACCACTATGGCTTCTAACTGAGTCTTCAGAAAAGGATCTAACTTCTGGCCCTCTCTGATCTCTTCTAGCAAACTACTAGTAATCTTCAAACTCCTAGTCTCACATTGTTAGGGGTTACTGATTGGGCGTTTTTAGTTAAATATTTTTCTATTCTTCTTAGCTTAATTGACTTCTCTTGGACTTTTACTTTCTCATTCTACTTTAGCTTTTGTCTTAGGCAAGCAAGTGGGCTTCATTGCTAATTGTTGCTTATTTTCAGATTTTTTGCTCAGTTGACCTATCTTCCTTGTACAGGACCTATAGAGCTCTACAGAACTCCGAATGGAGCATATGAGTAGTCCTTGAAAGGATAACAAAAAGATCTACAAGTTTGTCAGAGATAAGACGAGGCCAATTCTGTCATTTGGAGGGTCATTTTAAGCTTTGAAGTCAGAATCACTGCACTTGAATTTTGGGCTGCGAGTTGGATTTTTATTGGTGTAAATAGCATAATTAATTAGAATAGATGGGCCTATTCATGGTCCATTCTTTCCTTCTGACTTAGTGACTATATGCTAGTGAAACTAGGGAGTGAATATGACACTACATTTTAGCAAAAATAGAATTTACATTTTCCTTTTTAAGTTTTCAGAATCGAAACCTTTTCTCTTATTTTCTCTCAATTGTTCTTCACTGTTCTTCATTTTCATTTTCTATTCTTCCATTTTTGTGCACCAATTTCATGGGGCTTTCATTGATGATGATGATCATGGGATGTTAAACAATCAATCAATCCAAGGATCCAGTTCAATCTAGCTTTGTTTCTGACTATAATTCCACTTTCATCAAGTTTGTTTCTAAAAACCCATTTAGTGCCAATAGGTTTGAGAGAGGAAGGTCTAGGAACAAGCTCCCAAACTTCATTTTTCTTAAACTGATTTAATTCATCATGCATGGCATGCATCCAATGTTCATCAATTAAGGCTTGATCAATATTCTTAGGTTCAATTTGAGAAACAAAAGCCATATTACAGTAGAGATTTCTTAATGAAGATCTAGTAGATACTCGCTTTGATACTTCACCAATGATATTGTCAAGTGAGAGATCTCTTGTAGTTCTCCAATCTTTTGGCTCTTGGACTGGTGTTTATGGTTTTGTTTCAACACTTGGTTATTTTTCTTTATTCATTGAATCATTGAGTTGAATAAATTCCTCCAAAGGACCTGCATCTACATCACACTTCTTTCCCTCCTTGGAGGGATTAGATTCATCACAAATCACATGTAAAGTTCTTTTATTGAAAACTCTATATGCTTTACTATGTAATGAATATCCAAGGAAAATGGCTTCATCAGCTTTTGCATCAAATTTTCCAAGTGATTCTTTACCATTATTTAAAACAAAACACTTGCATCCAAATGCTCTCAAATGAGAAATGTTTGCTTTTCTACCTTTCTATAGTTCATAAGGGATTCTTTTTAAAAATAGGCCTTATTGGCAATCTATTCAAAGTGTACTTACAACATCAACCCAAAAATATTTAGGCAAATTTGTCTCATTAAGAAGAGTTCTTACACCTTCTTCAAGGGATCTATTTTTCCTCTCCACAAAACCATTTTGTTGAGATGTTCTTGGAGCTGAAAAATTGTGGTTAATTTCATTTTCTTCACAAAATTTTTCAAAATGTTCATTTTGGAATTCTCCACCATGATCACTTCTTATTGAGATAATTTTGCTTCCCTTTTTCATTTTGAGCAAGTTTGACCAGTTTTCTAAACGCATTGAACGCATCACTCTTGGATTTCAAAATCAGAGTCCATGTGAATTAGAGTAATCATCTACAATGACAAGCCCATAATAATTACCTCCTAAACTCATAGTTCTAGAAGGACCAAACAAATCCATCTGAAGTAATTCAAGGGGTCTTGAGGTGGAAACAATGTTTTTACTTTGAAAAGAATTTTTAGTTTGTTTCCCCTTTTGACAAGCATCACATAATTTGTCCTTTTCAAACTTGAGTTTGGATAAGCCAATGACTAAATCCTTTTTAATTAGCTTGTTCATATGATGCATGTTAATGTGACTTGCCCTTTTATGCCATAGCCAAGATTCATCAATTTTGCTTATTAGGCAAGTGTTGTGAAAGAATGCATGATCTATGGAGAGTAAATAGATATTACCTTTTCTTTTACCTATGTGAATCACCTGACCACTTTGTCCATCACATATCATGTAGCAATTGTCATTGAATGACACTTTGAACCTTTTATCATAGAGTTGGCTTAT
This sequence comes from Glycine tomentella, assembly GCA_007407185.1. Classification (NCBI taxonomy): domain Eukaryota; kingdom Viridiplantae; phylum Streptophyta; class Magnoliopsida; order Fabales; family Fabaceae; genus Glycine; species Glycine tomentella. Next base: position 89,742 of record PYAF01003844.1, read on the forward strand.
ACTTAGGAGATTGCGCTTTAACCTTTCCACACAAAGAACATTTCTGATTTTGGTTTTGAAGTTATCTCCTATGTTGCCTTCTCAAATGATTTTCCCTTTGTTGTTATCTCCATAGGTGACAAATTCTCCATCTTTAAGAGTCAAATTTGTGAGCATTGACATGTCACCAGTCAGATGTCTGGAGCATCCACTATCAAGATACCATAATGAAGATCTAGCTCTTAGACATACTTGCAAAATCCAAATCAATTTATAGAGAAGGTACCCAATTGAGATTGGGTCCATAGGGGTTAGCTACTTTTTCTTCTTTTGCACCCAAATACAATCTCCATTAGGCACATAGAATCTCCTAGCATAGCATTTATATGATGTATGTCCTTTCATCATACAATAGTTGCATATTACAGATTTTGATGAATTTCTCAACTAAGCATTTTGATTGATCTTTGAGTTATTGAACTTCTTTTGATTCTTCTATTTTGGTGGTACAAAAATAGTTTTGCCAAAAGATTTTGAGCCTTGTTTGTAACCTAAACCAGAAGTATGTCCAACATATTTATGCACACTCAACATTTCAGCCAAGTTGCATTTACCTGTGTAAAGCTTTCTCAAAAGATCAATTAAATCACTATTCTTGGATAAAAGTAACATGTATTTTTCTCCTTGACTTCTTTTGTAATCATTAAAATCCTTTTGCAGCAAATTGTATTTGTCAACATTAGTAGAAGAAAAAGCACATACACATCCATTCATTTTGTAACTTGAAATAAGTTTTTCATTTTCTTCTTTCAAGTTGCAAATTTCAGTTTGCAATTCTGTAGTTTTTGCAACATGCCATCTAAGATTTCCTTTGAGCTTATTATTGGATTTTCCAAGCTTTTGGGCCTCTTCATGCATTTCTTGAAAAGCATCAATAACTTGATCAAGTTCAAAATTTACGTCAGTTCTAGCAATTGAGAGATCATCATCATTTTCATTGATTGTGGAAGTGAGAGACATATTTGCTTCTTCATTTTCAGTTGAGGATTCATAAGTTATTGACTCATTATCTTCCCAAGCTATGTAGGCTCTCTTAGACTTTCCTTCCTTCTTCATCTTATTTTCACCTTGTTGCTTTTTCAAAAAGATAGAGCATTCAAATTTGATGTGGCCAGGCTTTCCACATTCAAAGCAAGTGAAGTTGTTGTCAATCCTTTGTTATTGTTGTTCTTTGTGAATTTTCTATTCTTGTTTCTTCTCAGGAACTTGTTGAACTTTTTGACACTCAAATTCATGTTGTCCTCTTCATCTTCTTCACTTGAGTTTTCCTTTTTTTCAACCTTTAAGGATGCAACTTTCAAGGCTATGGTTTTGTGTTTCTTCTCTGCATCTTCTGCATATGTAATCGATTAAATTGTCACTTAATCAATTAAAGTGTTCAAGGCACATTCTGGAAAATCGATTAAAGTGTTAAAGGCACATTCTGGTTTCAACAACGAACAAAATAATTGATTAAACCGAGTTGTAATCGATTAAATCAGAAAAGTTCAGTTTCAGAAAATAGCCTGTGTAATCGATTACAAATAATGGTAATTGATTAAAGCAACAAAGCAGGCTTTTCAAATGGCCTATGTAATCGATTACGAATGATGGTAATTGATTACCAGAGCAAGGCACAAAATACATTTTACACTATGTGATCAATTACAATAAGTGTGTAATCAATTAAAACATGCACCAAAGCTTTCTAGTTTCAAATACGAGGCAAATAATCGATTAATCTGATAGGTAATCGATTGAAATGTTCATAGAAGCTTTTCCAGTTTGAAACATGAACTGAATAATAGATTAAAATGCTATTTAATCGATTAAAATAGTAAAATTATATTTTTCCAAAAACATTACTCAATTAAATCCTTTTTTTCAAATAGTTAGTAGCTTTTATGTTTTAATGAAAATCATTTAAGCATGTTAATGAGTATGTGAATGCAATGCAAGGATCAAAAGGTTTCCTTCTCCTACACTTTCTTTGAATTACAATTTTCAAGGCATGTGAAAAGATGAAAACAATCTTCTAAACCATAGGCTTCATTCTTCATGTTATTCCCCCTATATCCAACAATAGATGCAGCCAGTGGAGGTGCTTTGATGGACAAGACTCCTCATGCTGCAAGGCAGTTGATTTCAAACATGGCAGCCAATTATCAACAATTTGGTACTAGAGGTGCTGCAACAAGCAAGGCTGCTACGAATGAAGTTTTTGTTTCAATGGTTTTTGATAACCAGAGGTTGGAGAATAAATTGACAGAGTTGACATCCCTTGTGAGACAACTTGCTATTGGTCAACAGCAGAATTGTTGAATATAGCGGGAGCAACATGAAGAATGAAGCCTAAGACTTAGAAGATAGTTTTGAGCTTTTCACATGCCTTGAAGTTTGTAATTCAAATGAAGTGTAGGAGAAGGCAACCTTTTGATCCTTGCATTGTATTCACATACTCATTAACATGCTTAAATGATTTTCATTAAAACATCAAAGCTACTAATTATTTGAAAAAGGATATAATTGAGTAATGTTTTTGGAAAAATATAATTTTATTGTTTTAATCGATTACATAGCATTTTAATCGATTATTCAGTTCTTGTTTCAAACTGAAAAAGCTTCTATGAACATTTTAATCGATTACCTATCGGATTAATCGATTATTTGGCTCGTACTTGAAACTGGAAAGCTTTAGTAAATGTTTTAATCGATTACTCACTTATTGTAATCGATTACATAGTGTAAAATGTATTTTGTGCCTTGCTGTGATAATCGATTACCATCATTTGTAATCGATTACATAGCCCATTTGAAAAAACCTGCATTGCTGCTTTAATCGATTACCATTATTTGTAATCAATTGCACAGGCTATTTTATGAAACTGAACTTTTCTGATTTAATCAATTACAGCTCGGTTTAATCGATTATTTTGCTTGTTGTTAAAACCCAGAATCTGCCTTGAACACTTTAATCAATTAAGTGACAATTTAATCGATTACATATGCGTTTTAATCGATTATTTGGCGCGTGTAATCGATTACAGGTTGTTATAAAATTCTGTTATAAATAGAAGGAAGGCTTGGCTTGATTTAAAACTTGAACACTTTGTATTTTCTAAGCATACACAAGCCTTATAAGGGTTTGAAAGTGATTTCTGGGTTCTCTAACTTCTTGTCCCACTCTTTAATCATCATGTGCTATTGAATGATTTTTGGGCAAGAAACTTCAAGAGTTTGATGGAGAGCATGTTCTGAAATTCTGTTTTCTGCTATTCAACCTTGATTGGTAATTCATATGCATCCACATTCATTGGATCATCAGGTTGTTTCTCTCCATAATCTTTGATTGTAATTTTGTTTTGGAATTTCTGTAATTTGATGCTATTGTAAGTGGGTTCTTGAAGCTTTGGCTAGAGTAGTGTTCTCTAGGAAAGAACAGAGTAGTGTTCTCTAGTTCTTGCTCTTTAGAAATTTAATAGGGTTTTAGGTTTCTATTCTTTATCTAGTGTTAATAAAAGGAGGTTGTTGTAAAGCTTGTAAGAACAGAAATTTATAATAGTGAAACTCTAATCTAGTGTTGATTAGAAGAAACTGGACGTAGCTTCTGTTGTGAAGTGAACCAGTATAAATTGCTTGTGTTAATTTTCTTTATCTCTATCTCTACAAGTCATCTTGTTCATTTCTTCTTGGTTTCATTATCATTACCTAACAAGTTCTGTTTTAAACTATTGGTTTCTTGAGCTGAGTAATTTGATTGAATAAAAGCATTCTTGGTTTTGAAAGTGATTAAGATCCTTAACTCTTGGTTATTATGGGTATTCCTATTGTTTTCAAGAATGTGATCGCAGCCAGCCAGCGAAGGCTGTGTGGTATTTGTTGTGCACCTGATCATCCAACAGATTCCTGTCCTACTCTCCAAGAAACAAAACAAGCTGTTGAAGTTTTTGCCATACAACCTGGACAGCCATTCAGACCTCAACAACAGTATAATCCTTACTCCAACACTTGTAATCCTGGTTGGAGAGATCATCCGAATTTGAGGTATGGTCCTGGTTCAAAAAACCAATAGCAGACACAACAGCAGCAATTCAGACCTCAACAGCAGCAGCCATATCAGCCTTCTTCCAGCAAATACAAACCTCCCCCATTTAGACAACAACCACAATTCCAACAACCTGCACCTACACCTGCACAACCTGTGCAAACCAGTTCTAGACCTTCCTTGGAGGATTTGATGATGCAAATGACCACCAGCAACATCCAGTTTCAACAAAATGTCAGTGCCACCATCCAAGATCTACAGACTCCGATTGGACAGTTAGCTACAACTGTCAACCAAATGCAGCAACAAGGTTCTGGTAACATTCCAACACAACCAGATATTAATCAGAAGAATGTGAGTGTTATTACCTTGAGGAGTGGCACAGAACTTCCAGATGTTGGTGCTAAAATTGATGCTGGTGCTGGTAAAAAAATTGATGATGGTGCAAAAACAGTTTTTGCACCATAACAGATTCCCTTACCTTTCCCTTCTAGAGCTATTTCTACAAAGAAAGTGGTGAGGCTTGATTCTGATCTGCTTGAGACTTTCAGGAGGGTGGAAGTCAACATTTCCCTTTTGGATGCCATCAAACAGATTCCAAAATATGCAAAGTTCTTGAAGGATTTGTGCACCCACAAGAGGAAGCTGAAGGGAAATGAGCAAGTGAAGATGGGCAGAAATGTTTCCGCATTGATACAGGGCAAAACTGTTGATGCCATTCCACTATCCACCTTGCCACAGAAGTGCAAGGATCCTGGCACTTTCACTGTCCCTTGCACCATTGGAGATTGTACTTTTACAGATGCCATGTGTGACCTTGGAGCTTCCATTAATGTCATGCCCACATCAGTTTACAGATCACTACATCTTGGTGATTTGAAACCCACTGGTGTGATCATTCACTTAGCCAACATGAGTGATGCACTTCCACTTGGACTTATTGAAGATGTGCTGGTGCGAGTTAATAATTTGATCTTTCTAGCAATTTTTTACATTTTGGATATGGAGAATGAGTCTTCCAGCCATGGTTCCACATTGATCCTAGGGAGACCATTCTTGATGACAGCCAGGACCAAAATTGATGTGTATGCCGAAACTCTTTCCATGGAGTTTGGTGATGATGTTGTCCAGTTTAACCTTTTTGATGCCATGAGACATCCGGTAGAGGAGCATTCTGTTTTTCTTGTTGATATCATTAATGTTGCAGTAGATAGTGTAAACATTTCTAATTTACTTTTTTCTGATTTTGATTTTCATCTTGGTTGTACCTGTGATGATTATGTTGTTGTCTATAGTATTTGTGCGGAGATTTCCTCAACACTTAATTCTGATTGTGCTGCAGGTACCGATGTTGATTCTCACATGTCCCTTCCTTCAGCCACCCACCTTTCCTTGCCTTCCACCATTCAGCCACCTTCCTTGGAGCTGAAGTCACTACCTAAGCACCTCAAATATGCATATTTAGATGATGCTCAGAGGCTTCCAATCATCATATCTAGCATCCTGTCACTTGAGCATGAAGAAAAGTTATTGCATGTTTTGAGAGGCCACAAAAAGGTCATTTTGCTGACCTCCCTGGAATCAATCCTTCCATTTGCATGCATTGGATACTCTTGAAGGATGATTCTAGGCTGGTGAGGAAACCACAGAGGAGGCTGAATCCCACTATTCTTGATGTGGCGAAGAAGCAAGTGATGAATTTACAAGTTGCAGGGATCATCTATCCTATCTCAGATAGCACTTGGGTTTCACCTGTCAAAGTGGTCCCTAAGAAGTCGGGTATCACGGTTGTGAAGAACAAGGATAATGAGTTGATCCCGACTAGAGTGGCCAACAATTGGTGAGTTTGCATTGACTACAGGAGACTCAACCAGGCCACTCACAAGGACCATTTCCCTCTTCCCTTCATTGATCAAGTTCTAGAGAGGTTGGCAGGTAAATCACATTATTGCTTTCTTGATGGTTTTTCCGGTTACATCAACACAAGACCACATTCACCTGTCTATTTGGCACATTTGCCTACACCCGGATGCCTTTTGGCCTATTGATAATGCGTTGTCGAGACGCATCAAAAATAATTTAACTAAGCTAATTCTGTAGCACAGGGTTAACCTAGGTCGACTCAAAGACACGATCAATATGATTCTAGCTTCAAATCATTGGTAATAATAAGGGAGAATTTTGTCGAACAGTTGGTATGCACAAAGTAAAACATGCAATAACACAAACTAAAATTAAAGAACAATGCAGAAATTAAAAAATTATCAAGGAGTAAAGTAAAACAAATTAAAGAGAATCAATCCAATTCACCAAATCAAGCTATTCGAATCATCATCATTCTCATAAATTGATTCTATCATAAACATTCATTCAATCTCAATAGAAGCAGTTCAATCGACTCTACTCCTAAATTAATTGAAACCACAACCCTAACTAAAATATCATTCAATTAATCTTGTTATTATCATTCAAAATTAGGACATGAATCCATAATCCTAACTCGCTTTCAATCCTAAATGCATTCATAATCATGAAAACATCATAGAAATTGAAGAAGAAGGTGAACATTCAAATAGAATTCGAAATAGCAAACCGGAACTCCAATTCTTCTCTTGCTTGAGTTGGATCCTTGGATTGATTGATGATTTAGCCTACCATGATCATCAACATGGAAAGCCCCATGAAATGAGTGCAGTAAAATAGAAGGATAGTAAGATGAAAATGAAGAAGATGAAGAACAATGAAGAACAATTGAGAGAAAATGAAGAACAAGGGTTTTGATCCTAAAACTTAAAGAGAGAAAAATAAAAGCTGTTTTTTATTGAATGAAACCTAAAGTAAAAGCTTTCTAAGTTGAGTCATAATGTCACTAATATATAGTGACTAAGTTCTGAAAATATAATGGGCTATAAACAAACCCAACAATTATAATTATTTACTATTACACCACTAAAAGTCCAATTCGCAGCCCAAAATTACAAGTGCAGAGGTGCTAACTTCGAAGCTTAAAATGACCCTCCAAATGACAAAATTGGCCTCAAGCTATTTCTATAAAACTGGTATATCTTTTTGTTATCTTTCCAGGGACTCCTAGAATGCTCATTTCGAAGTTCCATAGCACTCTATAGGACCTGTACAAGTCAGATATGTCAAGTGAGCAAAAATCCGAAAATACGCAACAATTAGCAATTACTTGCCTAAGACAAAAACTAAATTAGAATAGGAAAATAAAGGTCCAAGAGAAGTCAAATAGCTAAGAATGATAGACAAAAATTTAACTAAAAGCACTTTATCAAAATACCCCACACTTGAACATTTGCACTCCTGGGCAAAACTAAAGAAAGACTAAGAGAAAAATTCAAACTAAAGTAAACCCAAAATTTAAACAAAGGGTATGGACAAGGCACACATATTTTTCAATGGATCACAACAATGCTCAAAAGTGAGAGAGATGAAGGATGGAAGAATAATATTGAGGTAGCAAACAATCCATGAAAACATGATCACAAAGTGAAAAAGTAGTTAAATTTAGGATTAAGAATGCACCAAGGTGATAGAATTCTCTCAAAGGGTGGCACTCAACCTCATATAATGTGTATGACTTTGTGTTTACACTCAAACACCACTTGCAACTAGCACATTCAAGTATTGACAAGACTCTAATTCATTCAACTTGAAATACACATGCATCAAAAGATCAAAAGGACTTTATTAGCTTGTAATGAATGACTTAGGTAAAGGTGGATGAGAAAAGGATATTTAGGCTAAAGCAAAGAGAAACAAGAGGCAATGAGGAGCAAGCCAACAAGTTAAAAGAAGGGTAGAAACAAAGAGATGAAGTTTAAAGGAATTTACAATGAGGAAATTGAACCAAAACAACTTTTATTGTAGTATATTTTTTTCTTTGCTTTTCTTGTACTTCTTTTTCTTTGCTTATACACAATTTTTTTTCTTTGAACTTTTGCTATTGATAAGTGCCGTATTTCAGTTAAAATCATGTTTTAAATGCTGGCACTTATCTTTTGATTTCATTAACTTTGCTTATAAATTTCCCTAAACCTAGTAAATTAGCACCTTATACTTGTGTTTAAAGTGTTTTGGAAGATTAATCCAATCATGTTTTGTATTTTGATAGATTCAGTGGATTTCCGAGGTTTCCGGATATCAAAGAAAGCAAAAAAGGCTTATATAGCAAGTATGGGAGGTGCAACAAGCATTTCAGGCCCAGAAATCAACATGGCCCAAAGTTTTCTTCAACATTAAGACTTTAACTCACCCAGGCGACCAACCATAATGTATTTTGCTCGCCCGGGCGAGCTACAAGTTCCAAAAAGATATGTTAAGCTGGCCCAGGCGACCAAAACATGAAGAAAATGGTGGCCTGGGCGAGTTAAGCTGGCAGGAGGCAAAAACCTATAAATAGGCCACGAAAATGGAGAGGAAGGCATGCATTTTGCTTTCTTTTCTTGCCTTTGCTTATTCTTTAGCTTAGGAAAGTTAAATATTAGTAAGTAGGTAGGTTAGGAAAGTGAGAGAAGTGAGGATTAGTGTGGAAACTCTTTCCGTGAGGAAGTTCTCTCCACTATGAGTAGCTAGCTTCTCTGAGTTGGATGTAATCTTCTTAACCCTATATCTCTTTTAATATTTATGCATGAATCATTCTATTTCTTATTGGTAATTTCATTTTGCGCTTAATGCTTGATTCTACTTGATCACTAGTATCATGAACTTAAATCCTAAGTGAGATTGGAAAGTAATCTTAGGATTTGAACTAAATGAATTTACTCATTACGTTACGTTTCTAGGAATAGGGCATAACTTTCTGATTGCATAAAGCACACGATTATAAATCTTAATGCTGGGATATTTACTTAAATATGCGAAGGATCGATATTCGGTAGATATTCTTAGAACTTGAATGCGAGGAATCGATTCAAGGTAACATAGAGTGCATCAATAAGAATAGACGATGATTTATGCGTGGTAATATTAATTGAATATAGAATGTTAAGAATGATGAAATCCAATCCCACTTTCTCACAAATATATTTCATTTTCATTAAGTTTAGTTATTTTACTTGCACCACCAAATGAAATTCTGCTCAACCTACTTGTACATAACTATTGAATTGTTTAATTCTATTTGGATTAACTGAGTAAGCTCAAGTCCCTGTGGAGACGATCTTATAAATTTTGAAACTTACAACGACAAAACGGTACGCTTGCCGTAGAAATTCCTAACAACTATTCGAACTCTTTCTTTTCTCTTTCAAAACAAAACACAATACAAATACCCCACACTTGTTTGAAACCCACTCCCAAAACAATTCCAAAGCCCCTCTTCTCTCTAAAGCTAGGATAACATGGTTTTCTATCATTTTTTAGTTTTTAAATGAGCTAAACAAGAAAGAAAAGGCTAAAGGCTCAAAGAGGGTGACAATGGATATCAACACAAGGATAGGTTTATTTGGCTAGTGGCCACAAGAAAGAAGGCCCAAATCATCTCAATCAAAGCATGTGCAACAAGGAATGTCAAAAGAGGTAAGGCAAAACATAGAGTAATCTAGCACAAGGGTGAAATCACACATGAAAGAACATATCCACAAAGGCTCAAAAACTCACAAGGCATAATTCTACCACACATGGTTCATCTTAAATTCTATTTCTCAAGCCTACTTATCACTTCAACAATTGCAACAATGATTCACATTAAGTATGAAACCTCTCAATCCAACCAATTTTTTAATATTTCTCACAATTTATGCAAATTAGAAATCCTATGAAAACATGAAACGGTGCCTAAATTCGACAAAACAACAAACAAAGATAGAAAACAAGAAGAAAAACAGATTTTAGAAATCCTCCACCCCCCACTTGAAATGCACATTGTCCTCAATGTGAGCATGCAAAGAAATGCAAACAAAGAGACAACAAATAAAAGGAGGGAAAAAGAAACTCCCAAAGTGTCGTTCAAGGCACATCCCAAACATAATTTTCTTGATGCATGCAGATGGGAGGATCAATTCCAGGAAGATCAGCAAGTGTCCATCCAATGGCCTTTTTGTGGCCTCTCAAAACATGCATCGACTTCTCTTCATGCTCCATTGACAGACTATTAGATATGATGACTGGAAGCTTGTGAGCATCATTTAAATATGCATATCAAGATGCATAGAAGTAGAAGAATTATAAGTAAATTCAGAATCAAAGTCAAAAGACACTATGCTACTGTCTAAAACTACACTATCAAAGTCATCTAAACTAATGTTATGTCTATTTTGTAACACCCCATAGGCCTCCGACGTGTTATCATTAATAATATCAGATTAGCGTATAAAATATCAAATATACAGTTCAGCGGAAACATAGGATCGTTTTCTTGATACATTATGTATGGAATCACATGACAAAACCATAAAAACATGCCCCTGCTGATCCAGTTTATCAAAATCAACATAAATAAGACAGATAACAGAGCTTTAGGCAGAGT
>PYAF01003844.1:109934-125357 GCA_007407185.1 Glycine tomentella
AATACCTAGCTGAAGCAAGGAAGAAGAAGATGGAGAAACCTCCACTTGAACCTTCACTCTCCTTAAACCCTCACTAAGGTACCCAAGCTTCCTAAAACCCTATTTAGTGCAGTTTCCCTCCAGTAGTTCGTGCATTCAATGCTGAGGGTGAAAGTATATATAGCCTAGCCTATGAAGTCTCTGTTTTACCCTTAAATGCTGCTTCTGTCGACCTGTGGCGCCTTTGGCATGGTTGTGGTGCTCTGGGCGCCAACTTCCAGAGATAATGGCGCCCCAGGCGTGAGATTGGCGCCCTAGGCGCTGGCTAGCTGGCACTGACATGGCGCTCCAGGCGCCAACTTCCAGTGTGAATGGCGCTCCAGGCGCCACAGATGGCGCTGATGGTGCCACAGGTTCTTCAGACTTGGCTCTATGCTTCTGATTTTGCTTAGTTTTGGCACTTGTGGTTGCTTTCCTGTCAATTCATCACATTAGCTCAAATCATGACAAAATAGGGGCAATTATCCATGCTTCATGCTCAATTCTTGCTCTAAAAAGCTTAGGAAAACCTTATATGCTAGACGCATATCAAACCATTCCCAGATTTAGATATTGTTATCCTCAGCAATAAACAAAGTTCAAGGAAGAAGCATGGATCAATTCTCTAGAATTAACATTGGCAAAACAATTCTGAACCTAGAAATGCTACAAATGAATGAACCAAATCAAAACTTCACACAAAGCTTTCAAATCTATCAACAATGAAGTCTAACTTGAATACCCCTCACAGATGTTATATTTCACTCAACACTCAAGTGTTTGGGGTATTATGATCTCTCAGGCCACTACAGCTCTAGCACTACTATAGGCTTGATCCTATTCTCTAGTTCCTAAGGAGAAGAAACATAGCACATGCAAAGTTGATCAAAAGGTCTTAAAAGGGTTGTAACTTGGCCGGGCTCAATGGGAAGGAGAATTTTGGACAGTAGCTAAAAAACATTGAGATTGAACCTTACTAACTTCAGACACATTCAATTCAAAGCAAAGGTTTTCATTCCATTACTCCTTTTTATCATTTTCTTGCATTTTCCTTTCTTCTTTTTCTTAACATTGCTTTTTATTTTTGTTCATTTAGTGGCTTCACTTGAAGACTATATTATTTTAACTCTTCAGCCTTTAGCTTTTAATGGAATTCACCTTGCTTTCATATGCTTTTCTTTCTGAACCACTCAGTTGTCCAATCTCAATCAAGGTAGAGGAATTAAAGTGGTTAATATATTGCATCATGTGATTGAACAAAAAGGTCTCAAGCTCAAGGGGCTAGCAATGGTAAAATTTTTTCAAGGAAATCTATTTGGCCCTGGCTAAAAAGAACAAAATGCCTTTATCACATCAACTTATGCATGCATCAAAGAGAAATGGATCAAGTTCTAGTGTACTATCATAGTGAGGCATCCCTCAAAAGAAATTAACTGTATAGGCACAATCCTTACTGGCTACAGTATCAAGCTAGACTTATGATGATATCAAATCAAACAATGCATTCCATTTTGAAATGAATTCAACCATACAAGCATTCACACGCTCAGTTCAAGTTTCATACAACATCAATTCATGATTCATATCACAAATGTTTTCCAAAAATCCAATTCACAATTGACTGATCAAGCAAATCTAAATCCGGGACAACATGCCTTAGCAAAAATGTCTAATATGTACACCTATGGTTAGGTTAAAATTAGACGCAAAATGAATTGTAGTTAACTTGTTTGTATAGCTTCACAAAAAGAATTTTGTTATCAAAAAGTATCTGCCTACGGTTCGCTTTTCAAAAAGACGCATGATTAACAAAAAGACGCGTGTTTCCTCGATTAACGTGCCCCTATTCCCAGATTTAAACCCTTTACTGTCCCCAGCAAATGAGACGCATACAAGAAAACATACATAGATAACACGTTATCAGAGGAAACAACTCATGCATAAATAAAGTCTCAACAGCAGAAATGTCATATATACGGGCACGCACTGACGGTGCCAACAATATGTAAATGTCTAAAGTAGAGTATCAAGTGCAGAAAAAGTAAATGACAGGAAAATAAAGCTGAAGATAAATGAAGGTAGAGAGAGCGAGGATGATCAATGGGTCTGATCCTCATCCATGGTGTCTGTGGCATCTGCTACTGGGGATGTAGGAGCATCTGATGTCGACAGAGCAAAAACTAATGATGGAGGCTGGGATGGTGAGCTGGTGGGATCTACCGCGAAATGCTGGCATAGGACAGTGAGCATCCTAGACTGCTCATCCAGCTGGGTCTGCATCCTGTCGGTGGCGGCGGTCTGCTGTTGCATGATATGTGTTTGCTGCTCAAGCTGATGCTGCAGGCTCTGAATAATGGTGGACTGGTGCTGGATCTGCTGCTGCATCCGCACGTAGGATGTGGAGTCCTCACAGATAGGCTCGCGATGAGGAGCATGGCTGGATGCAGCAGGTGTGTCCTGTGGTGGTGGGTGCTCAGAAGTGGTGGCCTGTTGAGGTGGTGATGGTGACGAGGATGGTTGCTGAGGCTGCTGAGGAAAGACGGGGACGTCTGGAAAGGGCTCCTCCAGACCTTCTCGAGGTCCGAACCTCGGGGTCCGGGCTGCTATCTCCTCAAAAGTAAGGTCAGCAGCACGGAGCAGCTGGTCCTGAAGGGTACGGCGCACTGAATCTTGATAGATCTTCTGGTTCAGCGTAGTCCCGAGTGGTACGTCCATGGGCTCGTCATCTGGAATCTCTAGCCCTACGTGGGTGCATAAGTGGGATATGAGCGAGGAATGAGCGAGGAGTGAGCGGGGACTGCCATCCTGTATCATGTGCAGGATGCGGTCCGAGAGGGCATAAGAGATATCAAGGTTGATATCTCTCTGCAAGACATAGAGCAAGCACGCGCGCTCCACATTCACATCCGTCAGGTTAGATGACGGGAGAATAGTGGAGTTCACGAACATGTGCCAGAAATCGGACTCCGCGTTCAGCTCCTAGCGCTTGAGCTTCTCGGGGACGTACGTCATGCCTGTCTTCATCTTCCAGGCAGAAAGGCGTCCGGTGATGCCTCTGCGAAGCTTGTCTGCAAGCTGGGGCATGTCATCTCGGTAAGTAGCGCGGCCAGTGCAGGGGTAAGGCTGCATCTTGTTATAGCGCTTCACGAATCCACATCAGCAAGAATCATCGTGAGAAGTGCGGAGGAAGCTCTCGATGAACTCGTGATCAAAGGGAACCACTACACCCCTGACCCAGCTTCGCCTGTGCACTATCACCGTGGGCATGTCAACATTAGCACAAAACTCCTTCAGGATTGCGCTGGAGCTGGGCTCGACGAAATTGACCAGTGTCTGCCACTGGCGGCGCTCGATAACCTATCTGATGAGGGAGTCCTGTGGTAGATCCTCCCAGTCTATGACGCGCTCGAGGATGAACTTCTTTGGGAGGTACGACTTGTCGAAGCAGTCCTGGTGCTCCCGAGATAAGAAACGGCCCTCGTCATAGTTAGAGGAGCGAGGCCTTTTGCTACTGGTCCTGGCGGTGGATTTCTTCTTGCCTGTGTCCACCTGTTTACCCTGCTACTGGCATTTCAATGATTCAATCATGGCATCACCAACACAGGTCATATCAGCATGCACAAGTTAATAAATGCAATTCCCAGATTATCTGAAACCATATTGTCAACAATGATGCACTAATATATTGAATGGTTTTAAAACTCCAAAATAATGCAGGGAATTCAATGACCAACTACAAGAACAACATGCAGTTACTTTCAACAAATCAGGACACTAAGCTGAGTTCTGCAATTCCTAGATTTGTTATACACCATATCAAGCAACAAGGAATGCATAAGTGGAGGATGAATACAAAAACATATCACAGATATGTGCAATGAAGTTCTCAGCTTGATGTTCAACAATTTGGTGATAAGTGAGTGTGCTCAAATCAGAAAATTGCAACACAGGCAACCATGAAGGCTAATTTACAGTGCAGAACAGTCAGACCCTAAGCTTGTTTCAAAAGAATAATCAAGATCAATTTCATGACAAGCCAAGAAGGTTCAGGGATCTTGAAGTATCTGACAAACTGTAAACCATGATAGAAAAAATTCCTAGATTTATGCATGCACAGGGTGAATTGAATTATAAACAATGCATATAACAGAGCAAACCAATTGCCATGGAATAGCTAAATTTTTGTACAATCAGGAATCCATGAAGTGTTAGCATTCAATATAATTTGCTATGTAAGCCATGCCTGTCACAACTAATCACTGGTGGCAATGTCTGGGTCTTTAGACAAGATCCCCAGATTTAAAATGTAACAGGGTGAGAGTCAATATTCTGGTAGACATTTGCAACATAACCCAGAAGGAACAATTTAAAAGTCAGTATGTACAGTGCAACCCAACAATGCCCATCAGTTACAGAGTGTATTCCATACACCTCTTCACACTAAAAGCACAGTGAACATGTTTAGAAGCACCAGAGGAAGAACAACTGAATTGAATTGATTCTATTCAAGCACGAGTCCTAATTTTGATTCTGGTACACACGCACAATTGTAGAATTAGGCTATAAGCATGCTCACACCAAAATTTCACCACATCAGTTCAGATTAATATGCACCCACTCATACCATTCATAATGCAAAAACATTACAGGACCAACCACCACAAATATTCTCACAACCCAGTCATTCACACAAGCCTGACTAATTAAGCGCTGGTTAGCAAATTCAAACCCACTATGAGGTATGAATGATTTAAGCAGGCCCACATGCAATGCAATCAGATATCCATGGCTAATTGCATGTAAGAGAACTGCAATCATGACCCATACAACACCTCATGCCAAACCCCATTCCCAGAATTGATTCACAGTATATCCCACCAATCCAAGATAAATAACATAAGAACACATCAAGTACCTACATTGTTATTCTCAGGCATGCTATTCACAGCAGCAATTGATTAGGGTCACGCATCAAACACAGAGCAGGTATACCCTTCACAACCTAAGGTGCTACTAACAAAAGCAAGGCAATAGAAGACAGAGCTTACCTTATCGCGTGCCATGAAAGAAGGAAAATGAAAATGCAGAACGAAACACAGCCTTGCAGACGGACACGAGAATGAAACCAATGGTGGAGCAAACATAGAGGGAACAGAGATTGATGGGAATGGAGAGAGAAGGAAGGCTGAGTGAGGGAGAGCAGGGGTCGAAAGGGTGTAAGAGAGGAGAGGAATGTGAGGAGTGAGAGAAAAATTTGAATTAAAATAAAATAAAAATGGCGCCCTAAGTGTGGCGCTCCAGGCGCCAGTGCCCCGCCAAGGGCGCGGAATACCAGAACCAACGGCGCAACATTCCAGTGTACTTGGCGCTCCTGGGGCCAATATGGCACTGAAGGCGCCACACCTAAAGCTTGAAACCCAGCCAGTGCCCCGACCACCACGCCATGAGCGTGGGAATCCAGTGAGGTTGGCGCTCAAGGTGCCATAAAACTCTTGAAAAACCAGCTGGCGCTGGGGGCGCCAGATCCCGCGCCAGGAGCGCGAATGGGCAGAATTAATGGCACTCTAGGCGCCATGGTGGCGCCCTAGGCGTGGGATACCAGAAAGTCTGGCGCTCCAGGCGCCACACTCTCATCACAGAGACATGGTTGCAGAAATAAGCTTAAACAACTAAAAGCATTAACAATTCTTACCTAAAATGCAATCTAAAACCTAATCAACATACATTGATGATAAACATTGACAAAATAACAGCGAAAACAAAAGGAACAAGTATTCTTAAGTACATGGAAGTTAACAATAATAATTGCAAAAACAAATAAACTACTCTATCCTAAGACATGTTTAACAGATTATAAAACACCAAATTGAGTTGCCTCTCTATAAGCGCTTGTTTAACGTCACGAGCCTGACGTGTAATCCTCTAAGGATTAGGGGAGCTTAAAGGGATTGCAACGACATCCCTATCAATAGGATCACCATGGTATGGCTTCAGCCGCCATCCATTGACCTTAAAAGGTCTGTGAGTATCAAGAGGAGAGATTTCTATGGTCCCATAAGGAAAAACCTTAACGACCACAAAGGGTCCAGACCATCTAGACTTAAGCTTACCAGGAAACAGCCGCAACCTTGAGTTATACAACAATACCTACTGCCCCGGTTCAAACTCCTTGGGGTGAATTTTCTTGTCATGCCACTTCTTAGTTCTTTCTTTGTATAACTTGGCATTTTCATAAGCTGCAATTCTAAACTCATCCAATTCGTTCAATTGTAATAAACATTTTTCATGAGCCTTGGTGAGTTCAAAATTCAAAAACTTAGTGGCCCAAATGGCCCTATGCTCAAGTTCAACAGGAAGGTGGCAAGACTTACCATATACCAACTAGAAGGGAGACATACCAATTGGCGTCTTGAATGTTGTTCTGTAGGCCCAAAGCGCATCATCTAACTTCTTGGACCAATCCTTCCTTGAGTTCCCAACAGTCTTCTCAAGAATTCTTTTCAGCTCTCTGTTGGAGATCTCAACTTGGCCACTGGTTTGTGGATGGTATGCGGTGGCCACCTTATGTGTAACTCCATACTTAGCAAGCAACCCTTCAATTTGTTTGTTGCAAAAGTGTGTTCCTCCATCACTGATGATTGCTCTGGGGACTCCAAAGTGTGTGAAAATGTTCTTCCTCAAGAAAGCGGACACCACTCTTGCATCATTTGCGGGCAAGGCTGCTGCTTCAACCCATTGGGAAACATAGTCCACAACCACCAAGATGTATTGGTTGGAGTATGACTTGGGAAATAGTCCCATGAAGTCAATCCCCCAAACATCGAACAATTCCACTTCAAGAATGTTGTTGAGAGGCATCTCATCCTTACGGGAGATATTACCCGTTCTCTGACATCGATCACACCTCTCAACAAAGTCTCTAGCATCCTTGAAGATTGTGGGCCAATAATAGCCGCTTTGCAACACCTTGTGAACTGTTCTATTTCCTCCGAAGTGGCCTCCATAGTCTGAAGCATGGCAATGCCACAGAACCTTAGCCACTTCGAATTCAGCAGTACATCTCTTGATGACTCCATCAGCACACTGGAAGTAGAGGAATGAACTATCCCAGTAGTACCTCTAGGCATCATGCAAGAACTTCTTCCTCTGCTGCCATGTAAATTCTTCAGGAAGTGCCCCCACAGCTTTGTAGTTGGCCATGTCAGCAAACCACGAGGCACTTGTAACAACCATCATCTGCTCATCAGGAAATGCATCATTAATTTCCAACTGCGGACTATCTTGGAGTTCTTTCTCTTGAATTCCTGATAGGTGATCAGCCACTCTATTCTCTACAATGGCTTTGTCCTTAATTTCCAAGTCAAATTCCTGAAATAGGAGCATCCACCTCAACAAGCGTGGCTTGGCATCCTGCTTAGTCAACAAATACTTCAAAGCAGCATGGTCAATGTAAACAATAACTTTAGACCCAATTAAGTAAGAACGAAACTTGTCCAAAGCATAGACTACTGCTAGCATTTCCTTCTCTGTGGTAGCATAATTTACTTGTGCTTCATTTAAAATCTTGCTAGCATAGTAAATGACATGCAATAGTTTGTTCTTACGTTGGCCTAAAACAGCTCCTATAGCATATTCACTAGCATCACACATAAGCTCAAATGGTAAACTCTAATCAGGGGCAGTCAGAACAGGTGCAGTGGTCAGTCTCTCTTTAAGCACATTGAAAGCATTTAAACAATCAACATCAAAGTTAAATTCAGAATCTTTGACCAACAATTGGCTAAGAGGCTTAGCTATTTTGGAAAAATCTTTAATGAATCGCCTATAAAACCCCGCATGACCTAGAAAACTACGCACACCATTCACATTAGCGGGTGGAGGCAATTTCTCAATCAATAAAAGCTTAGCCTCATCAACCTCAATCCCCTTGGAGGAGATTTTGTGACCCAAAACAATACCATCACGTACCATGAAATGGCACTTTTCCCAATTAAGAACGAGGTTGGTCCTCTTGACACCTCTTTAGGACTTTAGACAAATTAATCAAACATGCATCAAAACAAGATCCAAACACAGAGAAATCATCCATAAAAACCTCTAAGAATTTTTCTACCATATCAGAGAAGATAGAAAGCATACACCTTTGGAAAGTGGCGGGCGCATTGCAGAGGCCAAAGGGCATCCTTCTGTATACAAAGACTCCAAAGGGACAAGTGAAAGCTGTCTTCTCTTGGTCTTCAAGTGCTACAGGGATCTGGTTGTAACCGGAGTATCCATCCAAGAATCAGTAATACTCATGCCCGGCCAACCTCTCTAGCATTTGGTCAATAAATGGAAGCGGGAAGTGGTCTTTCCTTGTGGCATCATTCAATCGGCGGTAATCTACGCACATCCGCCATCTGGTGATAGTCCTGGTGGGGATCAGATCATTGTTATCATTTTGGATTACAGTGACCCCACCTTTCTTGGGCACGGTTTGCACCGGACTCACCCAAGCAGTATTAGAAATTGGATAGATCATGCCCGCATCTAGAAGCTTCACCACTTCTTTTTTAACTACTTCCTTCATCATGGGGTTAAGCCTTCTCTGAGGTTGCCTAACCGGCTTCACATCGTCCTCCATTAAGATCTTATGTGTGCAAAATGAAGGATTGATACCCTTCAAGTCTGATATGGACCATCCTATGGCTGACTTGTGATCTTTCAACACCTTGACAAGCTTGGCTTCTTCCTCCTCAGATAGACCTCTATTAATAATGACAGGGTATGTCTTGTCTTCACCCAAGAAAACATATTTCAAGGCTTCTGGTAACTCTTTCAACTCCAGCTTAGGAGCTCCATGGTCAAGGTCAGTTTCCTTCTTTTCTAAAATCTCCATTGTTGCTTCTTTCACTTCCTCAATGACAACTACATCTTGAGCCTCCATTATGTCTTCAAATTCTTGCTCAAAAGACTCATCGGAGTGAATAAAATCATCTAGCACATCAATCCGGAAGCAATCATTCTTGTCCATAGGAGCCTTCATAGCATCAAACACATTGAAGATAATGGATTCATCAAACATCCTCAGCTCTAATTTCCCTTCAGCTACATCAATGATAGCTCTAGTCGTAGCCAAGAATGGCCTACCTAGATGAATAGGTATTTCTCCCTCTTCCATGTCTAGAACTATAAAATCCGCTGGGAAATTTATCCACCTTGACCAAGATATCTTCAATGAACCCGCTTGGTCTTCTCAAGGATCGGTCAGCTAGTTGCAAGGATACCTTGGTGGGTTTCAACTCAGAAATGCCCAATGATTTGCAAATTGAGAGAGGCATCAAGTTGATACTTGCACCAAGGTCACACAAAGCTTTGCCCACACTAACATTACCTATGGCAATAGGTATGTTGAAGCTTCCCGGATCCCTGAGCTTAGGTGGGAACTCTACTCTGAATGATGGCACTACACTCTTTAGTCAAGACCACGGTCTCACATTCTTGGAGCTTGTGCTTCTTAGATAACAAGTCCTTCATAAACTTGGCATAATTTGGCATATTGGCTAAAGCTTCAGCGAAAGGAATGTTAACTTGCAGCTTCTTGAACATTTCCAAGAACTTGGCATATTGCTTTCTCTGTGCTCGCTGCTTCATCTTCAGAGGGTAAGGTGGTTTTTCAAATCTGGAAAAATCTAGAGGCTTTTTAGGTACAGCTGAAGTGTTTTCCTTCTCTTTCTCTTGCTCCTTAGAGCTGCTAGATGGCTCTTCTTCGTGTTGTGCAACAGCTGGAGGAATTTCCTTCTCTTCCTCTTCTTTATTCACCACTTTGGTCTTCTCTTTAGGAGTAAGGACAAGTCCACTCCTAGTGGTGATGGCTTTGGCATGTTCCCTAGGATTTACCACGGTATCGCTAGGGAATTGCCCAGGTGATCTTTCTGCTAGTTGCTTTGATATCTGACCAATTTGAGTCTCCAAATTTCTGATGGAAGCACCTTGGTTTTTTAATTGAGACCTAGTCTCATTCATGAAGGCATCAGTGTTTTGGATATGATCATTAGTGGTCTTAGCCAGTTGCAACATAGCCTTTTCCAACTCAGAAGGCTCCTTGGGAGGGATGGGAGGCGGTTGCAAGGAGTGATTAGACTTGTAGTCCAATCCACCTCCATGTGGTCTTCTAGGATAGCTACTTCCACTCCCAGAAGCTTGGTTGTAATTTCTTTGATAACCTTGGGGTGGCCTTTGGTCATACCATACTCCATTTACTTGAATTGGGTCGGCCCCCACCAAGGTTGGACAGACATTGGACTCGTGGTCCCCTTGGCAATGCTCACAAACAGCCATGCCTGCTTTGATTGATGAAGCTTGAGCTTTGGAGACCTCTAGCTTATCAAACTTAGCATTCAGGATAGCAAGCCGTTGTGATAGGAGTTTTTGTTCAGCCAACATTGCGTCTGTGCTACCCAAATGTATAACTTCCCAACTGGCATATCATACTGAGGACAACACCGGGTCAATTCTTGAAACCGATGCCATGCTGCACACAAGGTTTCTCCATGAAGCTGCTTGAAGTTGGTGATCTCATTCACCAAGCGGTTATACTTCTCCATGGAAAAATACTGAGCGAAGAACCTAACCATCAACTCATCCCAGGTGGTTATGCTATTAGAGGGCTGACGGCCTAACCATCTGAGTGCCTTTCCCTTCAAAGCAAAAGGAAAGAGGCGAAGCCTAATGGCATCATCTGTCACTCCTTGGTGTCTGATGGTATCACAGATCATCATGAAGCGGTTCGCAAAGTCGTGAGGATCTTCATCATCCTCGCCACCAAATTGATTCTTCTCCACCAAGCTGATAAGGGATGGTTGGATGTCGAAATGATTGGCTTGAATAGGCGGCTTGACAATGCTAGAGGCTGGACGGACAAACAATGAAGCAAGAATATTCTCCATAAGTTCATCCTCCGGCCTTGGCTGCTCATTGCGTTGTTCAGCCATCTCTGGTTCCTCTTCAGATTCTTCTTCCTCTTGGGGCTGAGAACCAGATACTTCTGCTTCCTTCCTCTGCTTCGCTAACCTCCGATTTCTTCTAATAGTTCTCTCAATCTCTGGATCAAACTGAAGATCTGCGGGATTAGCGGTACCTCGCATAAACTCTGGAAGCAGGTTAGTAACAAAATAAATCCAATCTTAAGGATAAAAATTTATAATAAATTTGGCTAAAACAATCCCCAGCAACAGCGCCAAAAACTTGCTGCATACTCGGCAAGTGCACCGGTTGCTCAAGTAATAAAGTGATAAGAGAGAGTTATCGTCCCACGAGGATTGTTTGACCAATTAAATCATAAATTAAATCGATAAGTTGGATAACAAATAAAGAATGAAATAGGTTGTTTTTGTTTGTGTGTGTGTAATAAGATAAACCGAAGATTAAATATAAACCTAAATGTATAGACAAACTATGGAGGTTAATAATAAGATATGTGGTTAAGTAGCTAGGGCAATCCACACCAAATGCTCCCTACTTCCGTTCATGCATTGTATACTACCTTCATTAAGCCTAAGTTACCCAACATGCATCTTCAATAATAATAGCTAAGTCCTACTCCCGTAGTGTCCTCAACCCTTTAACCCACTCTAATACCCTAATCCCTTAGTGATATTGATTAGGTCAAGCATTACATGATGCATTAAATGGTTGCAAGCATACACTCCTATCCCTAGTTAATGTAAAGCTTGTCACTTTACCCAAGTCCAAGCATAAGGCCCCAATATTCCTATTGCCAACCCCAGCTCTTAATATCTAACTAGAGTGATCAATTCCAGAGAGAGATAGAACATGCATTCAACAAAATAAAATGAAATAACTTGGCATTAAGAAAAGATAGCATCCAATACAATCCCAAAAGAGGTTATATTCAGTGCTTAGCCCTAACTACAATGAAAAACTAGCCAAACCTCATAATGGGTGGCTGTGTTACAAAAGAAAATGGCATACCTAGCTGAAGCAACGAAGAAGAAGATGGAGAAACCTCCACTTGAACCTTCACTCTCCTTAAACCCTCACTAAGGTACCCAAGCTTCTTAAAACCCTATTTAGTGCAGTTTCCCTCCAGTAGTTCGTGCATTCAATGCTGAGGGTGAAAGTATATATAGCCTAACCTATGAAGTCTCTGTTTTACCCTTAAATGTTGCTTCTGTCGACCTGTAGCGCCTTTGGCGTGGTTGTGGCGCTCTGGGCGCCAACTTCCAGAGATAATGGCACCCCAGGCGAGAGATTAGCGCCCCAGGCGCTGGCTGGCAGGGTTTTTGGTGCTCTAAGCGCCAGAATGGCGCTCCAAGCGCTGAGTTACAGAAATGCTGGTGCCCCAGGCGTTGACATGGTGCTCCAGGCGCCAACTTCCAGTGTGAATGGCACCACAGATGGCGCTGATGGCGCCACAACTTCTTCAGACTTGGCTCTATGCTTCTGATTTTGCTTAGTTTTGGCACTTGTGATTGCTTTCCTATCAATTCATCACATTAGCTCAAATCATGACAAAACAGGGGCAATTATCCATGCTTCATGCTCAATTCTTGCTCTAAAAAGCTTAGGAAAACCTTATATGTTAGACGCATATCAAGGTTTCATGCTTGATGTGAATCATGGTTGCAATTGTTGAAGTGATAAGTAGGCTTGAGAAATAGAATTTAAGATGAATCATGTGTGATAGAATTATGCCTTGTGAGTTTTTGGACCTTTGTGGATATGTTCTTTCATGTGTGATTTCACCCTTGTGCTAGATTACTCTATGTTTTGCCTTGCCTCTTTTGATATTCCCTGTTGCACATGCTTTGATTGAGATGATTTAGGCCTTCTTTCTTTTAGTCACTAGCCGAATAAACCTATCCTTGTATTGATATCCATTGTCACCCTTTTTGAGCCTTTAGCGTTTTCTTTCTTTTATAGCTCATTGCAAACTAAAAAAAATGGAAAACCATGTTATCCTAGCCTTAGGGAGAAAAGGGGCTTTGGAATTGTTCTGGGAGTGGGTTTTAAGCAAGTGTGGGGTATTTTTATTTGTTTTGATTTGAAAGAGAAGAAAAGAAAAAGAGAAAATAAAGAGTTTAAATAGCAAAAGTTCAAAGAAAAAGAAAAATTGTGTATAAGCAAAGAAAAAGAAGTTCAAGCAAAGAAAAAGAAAAAAAATGCAATAAAAGTTGTTGTGGTTCATTTTCATCCTTGTAATTTTTTTTTTAGTTTTGTTTCTTTGTTTCTACCTCTCTTTTAACTTGTTGGCTTGCTCCCCATTGCCCCTCTTTTCTCTTAGTTTTAGCCTAAATATCTTTTTCTTATCCACCCTTTACCTAAGCCATTCATTACAAACTAATAAAGTCCTTTTGATCTTTTGATGCATGTGTATTTCAAGTTGAATGAATTAGACTCTTGTCATTATTTGGATGTGCTAGTTACATGTGGTGTTTGAGTATAAACACAAAGCCATACACATTATGTGAGGTTGAGTGTTGTCCTCTGAGAGATTTCTATCACCTTGGTGTATTCTTATTTTTAACTTGACTACTTTTTTTCACTTTGCACTTTGTGATCATGTTTTCATAGATTGTTGTTACCTTAATATCATTCTTCCATCTTTCATCTTTCTCACTTTTGTGCATTGTTATGATCCATTGAAAAATGTGTGAGCCTTGTTCATACCTTTCTTTTAATTTTTGGTTTACTTTAGTTTGAATTTTTCTTAGTCTTTCTTTTAGTTTTGCCCAGGAGTGCAAATGTTTAAGCATGGGGTAATTTGATTGGGAGTCTTTAGTTAAATATTTTTCTATTCTTATTAGCTTATTTTACTTCTCTTGGACTTTTATTTTCTCATTCTAATTCAATTTTTGTCTTAGGCAAACAAGTGGGCTTAATTGCTAATTGTTACTTATTTTCAGATTTTTTGCTCACTTGACCTATCTTCATTTGGAGGGTCATTTTAGGCTTTGAAGTCAGAATCACTGCACTTGAATTTTGGACTACGAGTTGGATTTTTATTCGTGTAAATAGCATAATTAATTAGAATAGATGGGCCTATTCATGGTCCATTCTTTCCTTTTGACTTAGTCACTATATGCTAGTGAAACTAGGGAGTGAATATGACACTACATTTTAGCAAAAACAGAATTTATATTTTCCTTTTTAAGTTTTCAAAATCAAAACCTTTTCTCTTATTTTCTCTCAACTGTTCTTCATTGTTCTTCATTTTCGTTTTCTGTTCTTCCATTTTTGTACACCAATTTCGTGGGGCTTTCATTGATGATGATCATGGGAGGCTAAACAATCAATCAATCCAAGGTCCCAGTCCAAGCAAAGGGGAATTTGAATTCTGGTTTGGTATTTCAAATTTTGTGAGAATGTTCACTTTCTTCTTCAATCCTCTATTCAATTTTCATGATTATGAATGTGTTTAGGATTGAAAACGAATTAGGTTATGGATTCATTTCCTAATTTTGAATTTTAATCACGGATTAGTTGGATGATATTTCAATTAGGTTTGTGATTTCAATTAATTTAGGAGTTAATTCGATTGAACTGCTTCTAATGAAATTGAATGAACTTTCATAACAGAATCATTATCTGAGAACTATGATAATTACCATTGCTTGGTTTGGTGAATTGGATTGATGCTCTTTAATCTGTTTTACATTACCTCTTATCAATTCGCATTAGTTTATACGTTTTCTGCAATTTTTACTTATTGCATGCAAACTGTTTGACAAAAATCCCCTTTTGTTTATTAGTGAATTGAAGTTGGAACCATATTGATAATGTCTCTAAGTCGACCTAGGTTAATCATGTGCTATAGAAATTAGCGTAGTTTAATTGTTTTGAAGAGATACGACATCGCTAATCAGTTACCTCACACACTAGGCTAAGGTCTCTAAACTGTTCTAGGAGGTCCAATTCCTTAACCATCAAAGTAGATATATGCAAGGATTTCCTACTCAAAGCATCAGCCACTACATTAGCTTTGTCAGGATGATAGCTAAGCTCAAAATCATAATCCTTAAGAAACTCTAACCATCTCCTCTGATGCATATTCAACTCTTTTTGACTAAACAGATACTTAAGGCTTTTATGATCACTAAACACTTCAAACTTAGAGCCAAAAAGGTAGTGCCTCCATATCTTAAGAGCGAACACTACAGCAGCTAATTTCCAAATCATGCATGGGTAGGATAATTCCTTTCATGTGTCTTGAGTTGTCTAGAAGCATAGGCCACTACCTGGCCATTTTGCATCAACACTCCTACCAAACTCATCTTTGATGCATCACAATACACCTCAAAGGGTTCTCTTAGGTTAAGCAAAACTAACACAGGCGCTGTCGTCAATTTTTTCTTAAGGGTTTGGAAACTATGCTCACAATGGGCATCCCACACAAAAACTTGA
>PYAF01003844.1:151529-173245 GCA_007407185.1 Glycine tomentella
CCTTCCATAATTAAGAGAAAACTCCATAGATTATGTCCATCTTCTTCTTATAATTTTCTGACACCTAAGGTAGTCTAGTTTAAGTCCTTTTCCAAAATATTTCTAAAATTCCTAGAAATTACTGTTTATGGTTCTCTGCCACCAACCATGTTGATAATTTGTTGTCTAAAAGTATTTTATCCAATCCTGAGGTTCTTATCAATTTCTAAAGTCATCTGATCAATTTTTGACCTAAAGGGCATTTTGGTAATTTTATCCCTCACCCTTAGGGGCAAAATCGTCATTTCGAAAAATGTTCAGGGAAACTCTGTAATTGTTACCCTTAGGGTATTCTGATCCTTTTTTCAAACCTCCCAGTGTATTTATAAAATTTTCTCCATAAAATATCTTACGAAATTGTCTAAGGGCACTTTGGTCATTTCCAAAATGTCCATGGGCATTTTCGTCATTTTTTCCCAAATCTTTTGTACTGCCTCTGATTAACATTTTACCCTAATAATTGACTGTGATTTAAAATTTTGGGGTGTTACAGATACAATGTTATGATGACTTCTAAGGGAGCCATTTATTGAGGCTACAACAAGCTTATAGTGAAGCTCAAATATGATATTCTCTTTTTTCATTTGTGAAGTCCAGTTTAGAGCATGGAAGAGACCACATGCTTCTGCTTCCCTAGGATTTGGGGTGCCTAATGAGTAAATAGATTTGGCTTTGGTAAATTTCCCACTTTGATATTGCAAGCAAATACCTACACCATAAGGATTGGATGACTTGAATATGGTCGCATCAACATTGCACTTTGATATGTTGCTAGCATATGTAGTTTTTAGGTTAAATTTATTAGCAAATTAAGCATATAATATCAAATAAAGGCCAAAATAAATATAAATTACGTTATTATTGATTTTATTACTAATTCATGCAATTTTGATGTTAGGAGCCAAGAAGAGGAAGAAAAGAAACAAAATAAGGAGCAAATTGATTTTGATATCTCGCACCAATTGCGCCAAGGCCATGCCAGTCACGCCACATTTACTGGAGGTTGGCGCTGATCGTGCCAGACTTGGCGCAAGTCGCGCGGACGCCACAGAAAAATACAAATTAGTTAAAGATAAGATAAAAATAAAAGATAAGAGGACTTTGATGACCTAATTATAAATGGGAACATAAGGGTTCAGAGAATGGGGAGCTTAGATAGACAGAAACAAAGAAAAAAAGGCAATATCAAGATCAAGAAGGAGGAAGAAAGAAGAAAAAGGGAGATCCAAGATTGAAGGGTTTGATTATTCTTTCTTTCTAATCTGCTTATTCTTCTTCACTTCATTGTATTAGAGTCAGACATAACTATGTCTGGCTAATCTCTCTCTCTCTGTAGTTAGAGCCAAAATCTAATGTGAACTTCTCTGTAATTGGATTGATTCCTATAATTAATTATGCTAATTTGTTTTATTTTACTCTATTTGCATTGATTATATCTTTATTAGAGCTGATTATTCTAATAAAGTTTTGAGGGTTAGGGTTTACAATAGGGATATTAAAACTTTAATTTCTGACAAGAGTAAAGTAATAATTGTTACATTACCTAGGGATATGGATGTATGATTGCAGAATTATTAATGTATTTCTTAATGCTTAATTTATGAGAAATTACTAAGGAATTAAGGTTTTAATTAAATTAAAGGGTTAATGTCACTAAGGGATTATAATGACCCTTAAGTCCGGCGCGACTGATGTGAGGATTCAGCGCTGATAGCGCTAAGTTTCTTCTGCAGAATCTTCTGCAGAAACCAGTGCACGTGTGTGGCACGATTAGCGCCACAGTTTCTGGAGTATGGCGCGAGTGGCGCCATAGGCCCTGGAGGTTGGCGCGAGAGGCGCCAGGTTGGCGCGGGTAGCGCACAAGTTCTGGATAGTGGCGCGGACGGCGCGGTAGTGGCGCGGATGGCGCCGTGAGCTCTAGAAGTTGGCGCGATCAGCTCCAGAGTAGCGCTATTGGCGCGGCATGTCGGTCAGGCCCAGTATAAAAGGGTCAGGATACGAATTCTAGACCCATTTTCATCTTCTTCTTCTTCTGAACGCCTAGACCTCCATTGTTGAAGCTCCAAGCTTCATCTTTGCACCATAGTTCACCCAAATACTTTCCTTTCACCACAAAACATGTTGGAAACCTTTGGTGAGCCATAATCCTTCATCGGTTTCTCTTAAAACCCCTCGATCAGAGAAGTCCCTTTCCTTAAGGGAAAGTAGTAGAGCTCAAATTAGATGAGGAACGACAATGAGTAACGAACCCCTGGGCCAAAGGAAGTGGTCTAGAGGCCTTTCTCACCATTTCTGAGGTAAGTAACTCGAGATTTCTCGGTTGATTTATGATTTGGGGTTTTGGGTGAATAGTGACCCACTTGTGATAGGGCTTGTTTTAGCCTTGGATCCTTTAGAAAAGTGTGTTTGGAATGTGGTTAGGATGAAGGATTAGCTTTTATATGTTGGCTTTGGTGAACTTTGTTTATGGGCTCTGATTATGCATGTGTGGCTATTGTGATGAGTCACTTGATGATGTTAAGACATGCAAGAGCCTTGGTACATGAGTTGGTGTGCTTGAGAGACCATGTGAACGGTGTCTTATATATGAATTGAAATGTTCAAGCTATAACTGAATTCGGAATAAGTGGGCTGTTGAGAGCGTTGAGCTCATTATGTTGGGCTTGCTTTGAGTCTATGGTGACTCTGATGCCTTGATTAGGCTGAGATAGACCACTGAGGGTCTATGAGATGCCTAGTGAGAGCTGGGCTATGATGAACTTTAAGTTAGAAGACAGAGAGGCTAATATATGGAAAGGAAGAGTGTTTCCTTTTGTATAAACGGTCGAAAACCATTACTGATTGTTTATCTGCATGCCTGATGTAGGGCGTGAGACTCATACCACTGCTAGTGGTCACCACGAGGCCGGGAGAACCGGTATTGAGCTGAGACCAGGTAAGCTCATCGTTCTTGGGGAATGTTTCCCTTGCTGTTGTTTCACCATTCCCAAGAGGGTGATGATTTGGTATGCCATGCATTTGGATATTGTATGTTGTTGTTATATTGAGACTTGTATGTGATGTTGAGAGAAAAGTCATTATGGCATGTTGGCAATTGATGTTAGCTAAACACTGTGATAGTGTTATGCTTTATATTGATTATGAGATGAATGTGATGATAATGATGTGTGATATGATTGTATGAGAATTCTCTGGCCAGTAGAATAGGGAACTATGGACCCCTTGGGAATGTGCCCTTAAAGGATGATCTTCCTTGGGAAAATCCACAGGCGTCCATGTAAATCCTGAGAGAACGTGCCCTTTTATGGATGATCTCTCTCAGGAAAAGTGTGATGGGTGCATATGTTGTTACCCCTGTACTGTGGTATGCATGTAGTGTGTTACATGTGAGCTGTGAAGGCTGAATGTATGAGTAATGTTTATTTCATATTGATTATTTTGTATATATATGCTTGGAAGTGAACCAGGGGGAGGGAAACCTCCAAGGACCCTGAGTTTACTGAGATCATTATCTCACCCCTGTTGGGGCTCTTGTTGCAGGTGATGGTTCAGGAGTGGCAGATAGATCCCAAGGCAAGAGGCCTGAGTCGAGATAGATGTTGATAAAACCTTAGGCATAGATGACTGAGCATGTTGGCTCACATTTTTTTGTTATGCCTATATTTGTACAATTTTTAGAAAGAGTATGTTGTATATGATAGAAACTCACCATATATGTATATAATGTACTAGGTGTTTTGGATTAAGCTTCCATTATTGTGTTATAATTATGTTTGTTGCGCTATTCTGATATAATAACAATGTTAATACACCGGGTGCACACGGGGTGTTACAGGGATTAGGGCTTAACTAGTTTGATGAAAAAATATATTATCTGAACATTTAGAATAATTAATTTAGTAATTAATTCAAGAAAAGGAGGTAGGGATCATCAGGTTGAGTGCTTTGACTACAATTCTCTCTCATAAATTCTAAAATCATCATCAATATTATCTTTAATTTCAATAGCAATTTACTTTTGTTATTTCAATTTCTTCAATTCACAACATAAATTACAAACAAATTGATTTTTATTTCTACCAATTTAAAGATAATAATTACAATAAAATTAGTGCCTCAATCCTCGTGGAGACGATACTCTATTTATCACTTTATTACTTGGAACGATCGGTACACTTGCCGAGTTTGCAACAAGTTTTTGGCGCCGTTGCCAGGGATTGAGTACGCCAATTTATTTGTAATTTATTCTTTAATATTGGAATTTTTTTTACTAATTTGTTTTCTTTAGTTTATGCGAGGTTTAGTTGAACCTGAAACTTTATAGTTTGACCAGAGACAGGGAAGACTGCAAGAAGAAACAGGAAGCTAGCTAAGTAAAAATAGAAAGGAGAAGATTGTTGTTCACAACCTAAAACTGAACTAGAGATGGCTGAAAATAATCACAACCAGCTATGTCCAGAAGATGAATTAATGGAGGATATCCTCGCTCCATTATTCACAAGACCCAATTCTAGCATCGTCAGACCACCCATAGAGGCAAACCACTTTGATATTCATCCATCATTAATCACTTTGGTGGAGAGAAGCCAGTTTGGTGGTGAAGATGACGAAGATCCCCATGATTTCATGGACAGATTCTTAAGGATTTGTGACACCATAAGACACCAGGTGGTAAGTGATGATGCAATTAGACTGCGATTATTTCCTTTTGCAGTTAAAGGAAAAGCTCTCAGATGGTTAGACAGGCAGACTTCTAACAGCATCACCACATGGGATGAGTTGGTTGCCAAATTCTTCGCTCAACATTTCTCTATGGAAAAATATAACAAATTAGTGAAACGTTGTGTGCAGCCTGGAATAGATTTCAGGAGTTAATCAGAAAGTGTCCTTAGTATGATATGCCAGTTGGGAAGAAGGTGAGGATTTTCTTCAATGGAATGACTCCTGAATCTAGAATGATTGTCAATGTTGCAGCACGAGGTTCAATTAGATCCAAAACAGTAGCTCAAACTTATGAGTTGATTGACTCCTTGGCAACAAATGAGAACGAGAGCATCGCAATTTAGCCCAAATGAGAGGTTATTCAGTTGGGGAGTAACGATGCTATGCTAGCTTAACAAAAGCTCTTGTCACAACAACTTGCTAAGCTTAATGAGAGAATTGACAAGCTTCAAATCTCTGCAGTTCAAGCCGTGCCAAGTCGGGCCCCAATATTTAGTTGTGAATATTGTCAAGAGGTCCATCAGACAAATGAATGTCCTACATTGATTGGAGCTGACCCAGTCCAGGTGAATGGTGTGTGGTATGACCAAAAACCCCAGCAAAACTTTCAGAGAAATCAGAATTTTGCTATGGGTAATAACTTTCAGAGAAAGTTTCAAAGAGGAGGGTTAGATTACAAATCTAACAACTATTTGCAGCCTCCACCTATTCCAACCAAAGAGCCTTCTGAATTAGTAAAAGCCATGTGTTAGGTATTTTTTACAAGCGCACCGATTTGTCGTTGCAAGTTACAAAATTTATAAGATCGTCTCCACAGGGACTTGAGCTTACTCAGTTAATCCAAATAGAATTAAACAGTTCAATAGTTATGTACAAGTAGGTTGAGCAAAATTTCATTTGTTTGAGAAAGTAACATAAAATTACTAAACTTAGTAAAATGAAATATACTTATGAGAAAGTGGGATTGGATTTCATCATTCTTATCCTTATCCAATTAATATTATCATGTGTAAATCATCGTCCATCCTTGTTGATGCACACTATTTTACCTTGAATCGATCCCTCGCATTCAAGTTCTAAGGATATATACCGAATATCGATCCCTCGCATATGAAGTAAATACCCCAGCATTAAGAACTACAATCGCGTATTTTATGCAGTCAAAACGGTATGCCCTATTCCTAGCAACGTAACGTAATGAGTAAATTCATTCGGTTCAAAACCTAAGATTACTTTCCAGTCTCACTTAGGATTTAAGTTCATGAAACTAGTGATCAAGTAGAATCAAGCATTAAGGACAGAATGAAATTACCAACAAGGAATAGAACGATTTATGCATAAATATTAAAAGAGATATAGGGTTAAGAAGATTACATCCAATCCTCAGAGAAGCTAGCTACTCATAGTGAAGAGAACCTCCTCAAGGAAAGAATTGATGAATGTTCCCATTACCGCTTTTGTCTGGCAAAGTCTCCACACTAATCCTCACTTCTCTCACTTTCTTAGCCTACATACTACTAATATTTAACCTCCTAAACCTAAGGAACAAGCCTTAAGCAAGAAAGGAATGCAAAAGAATGAATTTTTCTCTCCAAATTCGTGGCTATTTATAGATCCATGGCTTTCCTGCTCCCACTCGCCCAGGCCACCATTTTCTTCATGTTTTGGTCGCCTGGGCCAGCTTAACATATCTTTTTGGAACTTGTAGCTCGCCTGGGCGAGCAAAATACACTATGGTTGGTCGCCTGGGCGAGCTAAAGTCTTAATCTTGAAGAAAGCTTTGGGCCATGTCGGTTTCTGGGCCTGAAATGCTTGTTGCACCTCCCATACTTGCTATATAAGCCTTCTTTGCTTGCTTTGCTTATTTGGAAGCCTCATAAATCCACGGAATCTATCAAAATACAAAACATGATTGGATTAATCTTCCTTTAACACAAGTACTAGGTGCTATTTAACTAGGTTTAGGGAAAATTTATAAGCCAAATTAATGAAATCAAAAGATAAGTGCCAGTATTTGAAACATGAATTTAACTGAAATATGGCCCTTATCAAAAGATAAGTGCCAGCATTCATCAATGAGACCAGAGCTAACCATAAAAATCAAGATGCATCTATTCGCAATCTTGAAAATCAAATTGGTCAGTTGTCGAAGCAGCTTGCAGAAAGACATCAGGGGCAATTTCCTAGTGATACAGTGATTAATCCATGAGAACAAGCTAAAGCAATAACTACAAGAAGTGGAACTGTTATCACAACTCAAGAGAAGACCAACATAGTGCAGGAAAAGGTTGGTGAGGAAGCTAGAACCAATCAAAATGATGAGCAAGAAGCAGAGGTGCAGACACAAACAGGTTATGATAAAAATCCAGCTGCTACAAATCCTAAAAAGGTAATGGATTTTTCTTGTTTTGAAAAACCACCATATCCTATGAAGCTTAAGCAACAAGCTCAAAAGAAACAATATGCTAAATTCTTAGAAATGTTTAAAAAAACTGCATATTACTATTCCATTTGCTGAAGCACTAGCTAACATGCCTAATTATGCTAAGTTTATGAAGGATTTGTTGTCTAGAAAGCATAAATTCCAGGAATGTGAAACAGTTGTGCTTACTGAAGAGTGCAGCACTATAATCTAAAGGCGAGTTCCACCCAAACTTAGAGATCCAGGAAGTTTCAATATTCCGATTGCGATAGGTAATGTGAATGTAGGTAATGCATTATGTGACCTTGGAGCAAGCATCAACTTGATGCCTCTTTCAATATGCAAATCCTTGGGGATTTCTGAATTGAAACCTACCATGGTGTCTCTTCAATTGGCTGATAGATCATTGAGAAAACCTAGTGGAGTCATTGAAGACATCTTGGTTAAGGTTGATAAATTTATTTTCCCAGCTGATTTATAGTTCTAGATATGGAGGAAAGTGAGATACCTATCCTCTTAGGTAGGCCATTTTTGCCTACGGCTAGAGCTACTATAATTGATGTAGCCCACGGAAAACTAGAGCTTAGAATGTTTGATGAATCAGTTGTTTTTAATGTTTTTGATTCTATGAAAAATCCTATTGATAAAAATGATTGTTTCATAATTGATATATTAGATACTCTAGTGCATACAGAGAAGTCCAATGATCAAGAGTTAGCTGAAGTGATGGAAATTAGAAGTGAAGACAGTCCAACTGAAGATCGGGAAATTGCAATGGAGGTGCTGGGAAAGAAAGAAGATGATATCACCAGTGAAGCACCAACACTAGAGCTAAAGAAATTGCCCGAAAATCTAAAATATGTGTTCTTGGGAGAGGCGAAGACATATCCTGTTATTATCAATAAAGGATTGTCTGAAGTTGAAGAAGAAAAATTAATTAAAGTACTCAAGGAACACAAGAGTGCAATTGGATGGTCTATATATGATTTAAAGGGCATTAATCCCTCTTTTTGCACTCATAAAATCTTGATGGAGGATGATATAAAACCAATGAGACAACCTCAAAGAAGACTGAATCCTACCATGAAAGAAGTGGTCAGAAAGGAAGTGGTAAAATTGCTAGATGCCGGTATGATTTACCCAATTTCAGATATTGCATGGGTAAGTCCTGTTCAAACTGTTTCCAAGAAAGGTGGGATGACTGTAGTTCATAATGATAACAATGAACTAATTCCCACTAGAACAATCACCGGATGGAGGATGTGTGTGGATTATAGAAGACTGAATGATGACACAAGAAAAGACAACTTTCCA
The DNA here is from genome assembly GCA_007407185.1 of Glycine tomentella. Taxonomy (NCBI): domain Eukaryota; kingdom Viridiplantae; phylum Streptophyta; class Magnoliopsida; order Fabales; family Fabaceae; genus Glycine; species Glycine tomentella. Next base: position 160,027 of record PYAF01003844.1, read on the forward strand.
CTGCCAGTCATGGATTAAATGTTAGAGAGATTGGCTAGCCATGCGTTCTATTGCTTTTTGGAAGGGTATTCTGCTACAATCAAATTCCAGTAGCACCTGAAGATCAAGAGAAGACAGCCTTCACTTGTCCCTTTGGAGTATTTGCTTCTAGAAGAATGTCATTCGGTTTATGAAATGCGCCAACGACTTTCCAAAGGTGCATGCTTTCTACATTCTCTGACATGGTAGAAAAAGGTTTGGAAGTTTTTATGGATGACCTTTCTATCTTTGGTTCTTGTTTTGATACCTGTTTAATGAATTTATCTAAAGTATTGAAACGATTCCAAGAAACGAATCTAGTTTTAAATTGGGAAAAATGTCATTTTATGGTTCATGATGGAATAGTTTTGGGGCATAAAATTTCTGAAAAATGGATAGAAGTTGATAAAGCCAAACTGCTATTAATTGAAAAACTTCCACCACCTATTAATGTTAATGGGGTAAGAAGTTTCTTAGGACATGCGGGCTTTTATCGGAGGTTCATTAAAGATTTTTCAAATTGCAAAGCCTCTTAGTCAACTTCTAGTAAAAGAAACTGATTTTGTGTTTGATGAAGTTTGTCTTACTACTTTTAATGTATTAAGGGAAAAACTTACAACTGCACCTATTCTAACAACACTTGATTGGAATTTTCCTTTTGAACTTATGTGTGATGCTAGTGCATATGTCATTGGTGCTGTTCTTGGTCAGAGAAAAGATAAATTGTTGCATGTTATTTATTATGCTAGCAAGGTCTTAAATGAGGCACAAGTCAACTATGCCACTACAGAAAAAGAGATGTTAGCAGTAGTATATGCATTAGACAAATTTAGATCTTATTTAATAGGGTCTAAAGTTATTATATTTACTAACCATGTTGCTCTTAAGTACTTGATGACTAAACAAGATGCAAAGCCACGCTTGCTCCGGTGGATGTTATTATTTCAGGAATTTGATTTAGAAATCAAGGACAAAGCTGGAGTAGAGAATAGAGTAGCTGGCCACTTGTCTAGAATCCAGGAAAAGAACTTACAAGATGAGCCAGAAATGGAGATTAATGAATCTTTTCCTGATGAGCAAGTATTGGTAGTTCAACTTATTCATTAGTTTGCAAATATGGCAAATTTTAAAGTTGTTGGAATAATGCCTGAAGACTTTAATTGGCAGCAAAAGAAGAGGTTCCTTCATGATGCAAGGAGGTATTTTTGGGATAACCCTTTTCTATATTTTCAATGTACTGATGGTGTTATTCGCAGATGTGTGGCTGAATAGGAAGTGCCTAAGATTCTTTGGCACTGTCATTCTTCAAATTATGGAGGACACTTTGGAGGGAATAGAACAACTCAGAAGGTATTGCAAAGTGGATACTATTGGCCCACCCTTTTTAAAGATGCTAGGGATTTTGTAGAAAAATGTGACAATTGTCAGTTAACTGGTAACAGATCTCGTAAGGATGAAATGCCACTTAATAACATTCAAGAAGTGGAATTGTTTGATGTCTGGGGAATCGATTTTATGGGACCTTTCCCTAAATCGTATTTCAATCAATATATATTGGTGGTTGTAGACTATGTGTCTAAATGGGTAGAAGTTGTAGCATTACCTACAAATGATGCAAAGGTGGTTGTATCTTTCTTACCAAAGAATATATTCACTCATTTCGGAGTACCAAGAGCCATCATAAGTGATGGAGGCACCCATTTCTGCAATAAACAGTTTGCAACATTGCTTACCAAATATGGGGTGACTCACAGAGTGGCTACACCATACCATCCCCAAACAAGTGGATAAGTGGAAATTTCTAATAGAGAGCTAAAGAGGATTCTTGAGAAAACTGTTGGAAATTCCAGAAAAGACTGGGCAATGAAGTTGGAGGATGCACTCTGGGCATACTAAACAACTTTCAAAACTCCAATAGGTATGTCGCCATTTCAGTTAATCTATGGTAAGTCTTGTCATCTGCCTATTGAGTTAGAGCATAAAGCCCTGTGGGCTACTAAGTTGCTTAACTTTGAATTATCTAAAGCTTATGAGAAAAGACTATTACAGTTGAATGAGCTTGATGAGTTCAGGTTAGCTGCTTATGAAAATGCTAAAATCTATAAAGAAAAGACAAAAAGGTGGCATGACAGAAAAATTCATCCAAAGGAGTTTACACCGGGACAACAAGTATTGCTTTACAATTCTCGACTGCGACTATTCCCAAGTAAACTAAAATCTCGTTGGTATGGTCCCTTCATTGTTAAAAAAGTTTTTTCGTATGGGACAATTGAAATATCTCCTCAGGACTCTGACAGATCCTTTAAAGTTAATGGGTGGAGGTTAAAAATTTATTATGGAGGGGAAGTGGAAAGGAATAATATTTCCTTACCACTTAATTCACCTGAAAGCTAGGTGACGTTAAACTAGCGCTACTTGGAAGGCAATCCAAGAATTTTCTGTTAGATTTCTTTCTATTTTACTTATCTGATTTAGGTTTTAGTTATGGTAGTTTTGAGTATTTTGTATTGTTTTGTTATTTAAATCATTAGTTGTGCAACTTTCTATTCATTAACCTGTTGTTAAACCAAAGTTACCTAAGAAGACCATTCTAGGTTAGTGATTAGAGTGCTAACAGAACAGATCTGGCAAAAATCCAAATCTAGTGAAAGGTCCAGCAGGGAAGTAACAAGTCTGAAATACTAGTTGATGGGTCTGGAAAGTTTCCATTTGTGTTTAAAATCTTTTACTATTGCTATATTAAAAAAAAAATCTCTCATGCGAGTCGCGTGGAGACCGGCGCTGGTCGCGCCACAAGTTCTGCAAGATCACGCAAGTCGCGTGGATCTGGCGCCATCCGCATCATTTATTCTGTAGGTCAGCGCGAATCGCGTGGGTAATGGCACGATTCGCTTGACACTTAAGAGGCAGTTTTATTTTTATTTTTTATTTGTTTTAAAAAAATTGAAAACTTCAAAAGCTTTCTCAACAGTCACGACCTAAGCTATTCACTTTCAAATTCTCTCCCAAACGTTACAAAGCCATAAACTGCCGTTAACCTTCATAACCACCATTAACTTATACTCATTCTAAGTCTATAAATACTGTGCAAACCTAATCTTTCAAGCCATTTCGTATTTGTCCTTTCTTGATATTTCTGAAGTATTCTCTTTGAAAGTAACAAGTTGCTCATTATTCTTCCAAGTGATTAATTCTTCAAATGGCTCATGATAAGGTATGCACGTTCTCATTAATCTTTGTATTGTATAAACCATAGAGTATGGATGAGTAAGTATTACATTATGGCTGATTTTGAATAAAGTTGATAGAGGTTAGGGAAAACAAACCCAACTCCCGCAATCCGTGCGAGTTCTGGCGCGAGTAGCGCCAGCTAGTGTTTAAGGAAGTTCAACATATGCAGCTCACGCGATCCGAGCGGGGCCTGGCGCTAACCGCGCCAACTACACTTTGTGTATTAACTTTCTGAATGATTAATAGTTTAAGGAATTGAAATTGATGGATTTTGATTCTTAGATTATGATTCTAATTATGTGGACAAAAGTATTGCGTTCAAATCATTGAAATTAGATTAGCATGATAAATTTTGTTTAGAGCATAAGAATTTTGAAATGTATGGTTAAATTGGTAATTTATTTTCATTTAGAGTATTAGGGTTATGTTTAAGAATTAAAATGTATGTGGCTTTGTGGATTACATTTGAGACTTACAGTGGGAAATAAAATCTGGGAATGGTGAGTATGTTATTCTTATTATGTTAGTATTTATTCCCACTTATCATGATAAGAGCATGCCTTACACAATCTCCTAAATCTATAATTGTGTTATATAGAATTAAATAAATCTGGGAATTATAGGAGAAGATTTAATTGGTCATTCATTGTCAAAAGCTTTGTCTAATTCCCAACATATGATCATACTATGATTATGATTTTCTGTTTCTTATTCTGAACAAAGAAATGTTAGAAATATGATTGCAAGCAATCTGGGAATCCATTGTATATCTATTTGGGAATTTTCTGAGTTTCAAGGAAAACAAGTGGACCAGGGCAACAAGAAAAGTGTTGCTACAGCTGGTAGCAAGAGGGCTAGTGTTGCGTACTTGGCAAGTGCACCGGTCGCTCAAGTAATAAAGTGATAAGAGAGTTATCGTTCCCATGAGGATTGTTTGACCAATTAAATTATAAATTGAATCTATAGGTTGGATGACATTCAATCTCGTTCCTAAGGGATCAAGGACAGACATTCAATCATAGCATCACAAAAAGAATCATAGAATCCAAAATTGCTATACACAACTGAGCTTTTTGATCGAGGTCGTACTCAGTCAAATTAATACAATTAAATGCAGTACTAGGAAGTGACTCCTAGATCGTCTCTCAAGGATCAATTGTCTGCGTTAGGGATTAAACGTGTAATGGGGGGATTTTTAACAGAATGCAAGAATATCTAAATTAAAACAGAAATGCTAAGTAATTACAGTGATTAATTAAACAAGTCAGACCTTTGAACAGATTGTGCCTCTAATATCCTCGGTTCACAAGAGATAATCTATCCTAACTTAATCCTTGTTAATCCGGATTAATCTACTAAGAGAAGATTAACCTAAGATTTACCTACACGAATTAAGCAAACGTGAACCTCGTCAGGACTAATCTCTCAGGATTAAGCAACCTAAGATTACTGAATCAATCAACTCAGAATCATTAAGCATGACTCTGATTCGAAAACAATACAGAACAGAAGCCCAACAAGGAAGAACCAAGCAGAATAGAATTAGAAGAACAGAGAACCTCCATTGAAGGTCTGCAATCTGTCCTAGGGTCCCACCCTAGAATTTAGCCTTCCATGAATTCGAAAATTGCAACAGAAACAAGAATTGAATAGCAGTTGAACACTAGCAGAAACGAAAGCAAGATGAAGCAGAAACGAAAATAAACACTAGCAGAAACGAAATTGTATTCCGAAAACAAAAATCCAAACAGAAACGAAAACCATAAGCAGAGTACTCAGCAGAAAACGAAAAACCTAAAACCCTAAAGAGAATAGTTGAGTCTCTCTATTTTGCATGGGCACAGTATTCTAAATACTAGTGTCTGTGACCTCTCACAAAGAAAATGGGCTTTTCCTAACAGTTTTGGCCCAAAAAATTCACTAAAGCAAAATAAAACGAAAATAAAATGCTGATGTGGAAAATGATGTTGATGCTGATGTGGCACTCCAATCTTCAAGTCCATGAATTAATTCCAAGCTCATTTAATTATTAAACTGCCCTGAAAATATAAATTGGAATAATTAAACTCAAAAAATCCAATTTAGTTAAAATCTGAATTATCGGTCCAATTAAATCCTAAATGAGAAAAGTGCAAAATATAAACGATTAAACACAAATCAGGGATTAAAATGAGTACAGAAAGGTGAGAAAATAAAGGTAAATAGTGACTCATCACTTTTGTATTGAACTTCAACAATGTTTTTCAATTTCATCACAAAACACAATCTAGCTTGAACACCCTTACAAGATAAAATTCACTCATCACTCAAGTGTCTAGGGTGCAATCAAGATCACTCTCAATCTCTACAGCCATAACACTGCCATAGGCTTGACCATATTCTCAACTTTCCTAAGAAATTACAACACATGCACACTTGATCAAAAGGACTTTCAGGGTTGTAACTTGTCTTGGCTAAAGGGTGGATATATTTGGAAAGTAACTAAATAATTGTTGAGATTGAAATATCATCAACTTTTCCATTCATTCAGGCTTACATTCTAAACTTCATCCACTACCTCTTTTTAGCATTTTCTTTTTCTTTTGCACTTCCCTTTTCATTTTTGTGCTTTTCCCTTTTTCTTTCTCTTTTAATTTCAGACCATTTTTTATTTTTCTTCTTTCATTTCTAACACTTTTCACCTGAATTCTTTCTTTCATCCACAAATCATATTTGCATTCCAATCTCAACTAGGGTGAGGTTATGATAGTGGTTTACATCAATTCTTTATCAGGTGTTTGAACAATTAGGTCTTAGGCTCAAGGGGCTAGCAAAGGATCATTATTTCCGGGGAAGGCTATTTGGCTCAAGCTTAAAGGAATAAAATTGCCTTTATCACATCATGTATGCATGCATCAGAGAGAAACAAGACAAGTTCTAGAGTGTTACTACTGTGAGAACTCTCTAAAAAGAAATTTTTTGTATAGGCACAATTTTCTCACAAGCTATAGTGTTAAGCTAGATTTGTTGATTCAAAATCAAACATCATATCCATTCTAACAATCACTCAGTCATGCGATAATTCCAGCTTCCATTCATGTTTCATGCAATGTAATTCTCAAATGTTCTTATCACAATTTTCCCTATTCTCAATCAAGTTTTCACCAATTCAGCTTCGCAATTCTGGGTCATGCTTTTATCAAAAGTGTCTAATATGTACTCCTATAGTTTAAGCTAGGAATTAGACAGTAAGTTACTTATCCACAAAAAGAATTTTTGACTCCAAAAAGAATTTTAGACATCCTTTGTTCTCAACATCACTTATTTCCTCAATTAACGCATACCCCCAATTCCCAGATTTAACATTTGCTGTCCCCAGCAAATAATTAACAGCTAGGTATTGAAAGAAAACAAAATAAGTAGGCATTATTTGAGGACACAAGATAAACGGAACATCAGTCTAATATATATCCCAAAATATGTACCAAGGTTCAATGCAAACATCAACAAAAACTGATAAAATAAAATCAAAAGATAATTCTAAAATGCAGAACCCAAAGTAAACCTAAATAAAACACTGGAACAGTAAATAAAATGCAGTAGCAACATTACTCTTCAGCCATAGGGCATCTGGTGCTAGTGGGGGCTCAACTGCTTTTTCTTATTTCCCTTGTCAACTTGCTTGCCCTGAAAGTCAAAAACCAAAATCCAACATACCATATGTTCAACAAATCTACACTCAGTTCATGGCCTAATCAGTGGACAATAGGAATTCCCAGATTTAGAATAAACTATATCAGGGTAGGATTGACTTCAAGGATGCCTTAACAGTTCATCTAACATTATATACACTAACGACAAGTTGGACAAGTAAAAAGGCATAAGACAAAACAAAGAGTGAACACACAGCCACACAGTCAGCACGTTTGTGCATGCTCAGGCCAATGCTGTCATTCTCAGATTTAGTTGAGATCATATTGTGAACAATAAGATATACAAGCATTCCTGATGATATCAACTATTGAACTACAAACAAGGAACCACATGACTGATGAACAAGAAACTTCAAGTTCAGGATATAAACATCCACAATTAAACCAACAAGTGCACAGATCAAATTGATCAATTACACCTTCAACACAAAATCCTAAACTTGAATTCAACAATAACTTACACCAGTATTAGAGCAAGCAAAACAGATTCCTTGATTGAAGCACATTGAGGCAATAAGAATAAACCATATTAAAATGTAAGGCCTAGACATGTTCTCAACAAAATAGTTCTGAGATGTCACAGTGCAAAGCAAGTGTAAAATTGATTTCAAACACAATTTCACAAGAAGCATCATCAGAGAACAACAACATTGAATTGTCCTAATTCAAGCCAATTCCCAGATTTATCTAAGCAACATTACTATGCATTGAAAACTAACAAACATAAACAAGAATATAAACAAAAACAAATAAGCACAGATACAGAACACAAGGATGTCCTCCATGAGTTCATCCTCAGGCCTTTATCTGTTCCCCATTCTCTCAGTAGTATCTAGTTCCTCCTCTTGTTCTTCTTCTGGTGGTGATCTGGAACTAGATACCTCTGCTTCCTTCCTTCGTTTCGCTAACTTCCAGGTCCTCTTAGCAAGGATTCATGGGTCAGCGGTACCTCGCATAAACTCGAGAAGCAGGTTAGTACAAAATAAATCCAACCTTAAAGATAAAATGTTATAATAAAATTGGCTAAAACAATCCCCGGCAACGGCGCCAAAAACTTGTTGCGTACTCAGCAAGTGCACCAGTCGCTCAAGTAATAAAGTGATAAGAGAGTTATCGTTCCCACGAGGATTGTTTGACCAATTAGATTATAAATTGAATCTATAGGTTGGATGACAAAAGGTATGAGAGAAATGTGTTATTGTGTGTGTGCAAGGTGAATTAAAATCTAACTATTAACATAAAGTATTATGACAAATTAGATAATGGTTGTACCAAACGTAAGCTAATGTAGTTAGGGAGACCCACACCCCATGTTCCTGACATTCTTACATGGATTGTTTGTAACATTCATCTACACTAGCTACTCAATCATGCATCCTCATTCAATAATGGTTAAGCCTAATCCCTTAGTGACATTAACCCTTTAACCCTTTTCAATACCCTAATCCCTTAGTAGCATTTATTAGGTTAAGCATTAAGTGATGCACTAGAAAGGATTGTAAGCCTACATCCTTATCCCTAGGTAATGTAGAACAAGTCACCAAACTTGGTTCCAAGACTAGAGCCCCAATATCCCTATTGTGAACCCTAGCTCTAAGCTCTTACCTAGATTGATCAGGTCTAAGAAAGAGATGGAGACATTCAAGCAAAGTGTAATAAAATAAGATAGCATTAATGAACAATAACATTCAATCCATTCAAAATGAGATTTACATAGAGTATTTTCCCTAACTACAAAAGGAAACTAGCCAAACCTAGACATGGATGGCCTTGGTACAACAAAAAGAAGCATGATGCTGATATATACAAGGAAGAAGAAGAAGGGAAGAGTAGCTCAGCTCCCAAGCCTTCTTTCTCCTCCTTTGGTAATGATTTTCGTCCAAAAAGTTCCTTCTCCAATGCTGAGGCTTCGTTTATTTATAGTGTAGCTCGTGAAATCTCTGTTTTGCCCTCATTATGCAGACTCTGCGACCTATGGCGCTCCCGGCGCAGGCACGGCGCTCATGGCGCCAACATCCAGAAGAAACCGCGCTCCTGGAGCGGGAACGGCGCACATGGCGCTGGCTGGAGAAGCTGTGGCGTGGACGGCGCCATCCCAGCGCTCCAGGCGCCATGGTCCAGAGAGGTCGGCGCCGATGGCGGGAGCCTGGCGCTCCAGGCGCTAGATTCCAGAGCTTGCGGTGCTCCTAGCGCGAGCCTGGCGCTGATGGCGCCAGATCTTCTGCTCTGCATAATTCTTAGCTGATTCACCTGCTATTCATTCAATCTTGACCAAAATACCTCATTGAAGCACATAAGTTACATTCACACCAATTGGAAGCTATTTATAATATAAAATGATGCATTTAACGACCTAATTAAGCTTGGAAAGCATCATGTGCTAGGCACATATCAGCTAGACAGGCTGGATTTGATGGAAATCAGTTCCACTCGGTTGAATGTAGACAAAGGTACAAAAATTGGTATGCCCCGAAAAAGATAATTCCAGAGAAAAGGATCGATTGGGAGTCCTTGCCTGAAGGATCACCAATATTGGAAGTGATTGGCCGAAGGGATTGGAAAACTTTAGTGAGTTTTTCTGAACCAAGCTCTAGTGCTATCCTTAAGGAGTTCTTGGCCAATGTAGACCGGGAAACTGTGGCATTGCAGAGAGTTAGTTGGGTGAGAGGGGTAGAAGTACCCATTGATCATGAATTCATTAAGAGCTTCTTGGAGACTTCATACTATAGTCTTCAGGCTTGTGATTTCATTAGAAAATTTAACCGTATGCAACCCATCACAAGCAAGAATGTCTTCCTAGACGATATGCCACAACTCGCAGATGAAATCCGAAGAGGGATCACTGGGCTATATACTTCCTGGAAGACCAAGTCTGGAATGGATTATGTGCCAGAAAAGTTGAGGAAGCAAGATCTCACGGGAGAGGTAGAGTTTTGGCATATATTCAACAATCATACTGTCATTTTATCCACAAATTTGACGGATGTGAACGTTGAAAGGGCCATTCTTCTGTATGTGCTGATGGGGATAATAATCTTAACATTGCAAGCATTCTGTCTGATAAGATATTGCACATGATTCAAGATGGCAGCAGTAAGTCACTCATTGTGCATTCTTCACTTATTTCTCACCTGTGTATGAAAGCAAGATTGGAGATTCCAGATGAGGAGCCAATGGACATGAAGATAGCATCTACCATGACTCATAAGACCTACTTGGCTGCAGTAGAGAGTGCTTGGTAGGAGCAATTGATCAGATCTTCCAGATTACAACATGAAGATATTGCTGTGAGGAGTCCTCGTGCGAATCAGGATGAGGAAGGTCCTCAACCCGAGGTTCAGGCACCACAGGCACCATCCTTTACTACCACTAGAACCAGTCATCATCAATTGGTCTATGAGGATTCTCCGAGCTATCTGCAAATTCAAGCCCAATTGGAGTATCAGACTAGGATGATGGAGGACTTGTGTAAACATTTTTCCATTGACATCACTTCTTACCAGCCATAGAGTGCATCAGCACCCCATGTCTCTCCTAGACCTTCCCATCCTTCTCAGCCATTAGCAGCAACCGTTGCAGCATCTCAAGCTGCTGATGATGACACTATGGAGGCAGAGGAGTGACATTTGCAGTTTATCAGACAATACTTTATTTTATTTTATGTTTTTATGTTTAAGTTATTTTATTTCATTGCTTGTGGAACAATTTAAATTTCAACTAATTTATATTATGGATGTGTTTCAATTGGGCTAGTTCTAGTTTTAATGAACAATTTTGTTTAGATTGATTTGAGATTATAAAAATGATTCTTCAACTAATGAGGATATGTGTTTTCCTGAGAATTAAATTTTATTGCTGAGGACAGCAATGTTTAAAATCTAGGAACTATTTATTTGAGGGAAGCATGTGAGTCAGTTTTGAAGAATCATATTTGAAGAACAAATTATGTCTAACAGAATTTAGATTAAATTAGAAATTAACAAGAAATTTACATTAGTTTAGAAGTTTGACAATTAGTTTAGTTTGGTTTACTAGTTGATTTATTTGTTTTTTTTTTAATTAGGTGAATAAAATGTTAGAGCATGTTAATTTTCAGATCTGGAATTGCTGATGCAGTGATAAATTGGATTGAATGATGATTGTTTTAGAAGCATATATGAGACAAGTATAGTATAGAATTACATTGGACATGATTAGAACTAGGCTTGTTTTTGTGATTGAAGTACATTGTGAAAAAGAATAGGATAATTGATAGGAAATCAACAAAATCTAGATTGATACCATAGTTTGTGAGGATTGAGCCTATACATAAAATTTTCTTGTCAGAGTGACCTCACTGTAAATAATACTCTAGAACTTGCTTTGTTTCTCTAAAATATTTGCATAGTTGATATGATAAAGGCATTTTATTCTTTTAGCCATTGATAAGTGCCACATTTTAGTAAAATTTGATTTATAGAATGGCACTTATTTGATTGTTTTGATTAACTCTATCTACAAATTAACCCTAGAAACCTAGTTAAATGATAGTTGAATAGAATTAAGTTATGAATTTATGTTTTGAGAAGATTCGTCCAAATTAATGGTGTGTTTTGATAGGTTCGAAGATTCCGGAAGTATCAAGCATATAAAAGCCAAGAAGAAGGGGTGAACAAAGTAAACAAGGAAGTTTCAAAAAGAAATCCAATCCCAACAGCATCCAAGCCCAAAGGAAACTTAGTGCTGAAGATTTAAGCTCGCCCAGGCGAGCTCCTGAAGGCAAATCTGGTCGCCCAAGCGAGCAACAAATCCCAAAACGATAACTTAAGCTCGCCCAAGCGAGCAAAATGTGAAGGAATTGGCCGCCTGGGCGACCAATGTAACACCCCAAAATTTAGGGAATTACAGACAATTACTAAGAGTAAAATGTTAATGAAAGGCAGTAGAAAAATTTAGGGCAAAATGACAAGAACGCCCCTGAACAATTTCAGAAATGACGTTTATGTCCCTAGGGTGAGAATGACGATTTTGCCCTGAACAATTCTGGAAATGACCAATGTATCCCTAGATATTTTAGTAAGATATTTACTAGGAGAAATTACCAAAATATCCTTGGACAGTTTCGAGAATGACAGTTAGGTGACCAAAATACCCCTGAATATTTTATTAATGACCAAATTGCCCTAGGAAGTCCAGTAAGACATTTTAAGGAAGAAATGTTATAAATATCCTTAGATTTTTTGGAAATGACCAAAGATACCCTTAGAGTAACAATTATAGAGATATCCTGAACATTTTTTGAAAATGACAATTTTACCCCTAGAGTGAGTAGTGAAATTACCAAAATACCCCTAGGTCAAAACTGACCAAGATGACCTTAGAAATTAATAGGAACCTGAGCATAGGATAAAATACTCTTAGATGACAACTTATCAGCAAGGTTGAGGGCAGCAAACCCTAAAATAGAATTTCTACGAATTTTGGAAGATAGGTTGAAAAGAGCTTAATCTAGACAACCTCAGGTATCAGAAAATTATAAGAGGATGGACATAATCTATAGAGTTTTCTCTTAATTATGGAAGGAAAAGGTTTCTTCAATGAGTTAGTTTAGTAATTTTAATAATTCAAAAGCAAAATAGACCAATAAGAATTCAAGTAAAGTTATTACATGTAATTGAAGGAAAAATTGGTTGATTAGAATTCCTAATACAAGCTTTGGCGGTATGATGCAAGATCAATGAAGAAAAGCTCTAAGAAACTTCAAGAATGGACACATGGATGTTTAAGAGGCTTAGGAACTTGCTATTAGTCCAAATGGAAAGCTAGTTATAAATGCTTAAAAGATATTTGAAGCAAATTTTATTTTGTTTCCTTGGGCAGAAAACGTAGACATTTATAGGCCTTATTTCAAAGATCCCAACGGTCAAAAGCTAGATATATAAGTTAGGAGTATACCATTAAAATTTTAAGAAGATCCAACGGTTAACAAGTTCAGAATCAATATTTTTGTAACACGGGTTTTGGGCAGAAATTTTATGACTAAGCTACCCACGGATTTGAATGAAACCAAAAGAAATGCACCAAGACCAAGCAATTTCATGTGAAAATATTAGAAGGAGGTGGAATGGTGTGGAACTCTCATGAACAAGGACACTTGTAGGGTGAGAAAGTGTTAGCCAATAAGAGAAAACCAACCAAAAAGCTATGTAATCATAAGTTTTGAAGATTTTTGTAGAAAAGCCAAATAACTTAGCCTATAAAAGGAGATGCAAAACTGAAATTGTGGGCTGTCCTAAGAG
>PYAF01003844.1:173345-191878 GCA_007407185.1 Glycine tomentella
CCAAGGATTCTTCAAGTTTTAATAAGGAAGGCTGTCCAAAAAGCTTAGGAAACCAAGGTATGGGGAGTTTATGTTGAGCCTAGTTTGAATAATGTTCCTTGCTTTATTTCATGATGTTTGTAGACAAGATGTTCGATAAAATGTCTCAAAGAGTTTGAATAATTGTTTAGCTAAGTAACTTGATTCTAGTCTATCAAATAATTAATGGATAAATAAATTGAACTTAATTCCATGAATCAAAGTAGGAATTAACCGAAAATAGAGGTAGTATAGCTGTCTTTAAGAAACTAATCGTTTAAAGCTATAGTTGTTAAATAAAATATGTTGACATATATTGATGTTAGCCGAAATTATGATCATGATTCCTTAAGTATCTATGTTTAATTTGATGTTAGAAATTGGTTGGAAATATGTCTAGGATGTGGAAAGTGATGTTAAGTAGCTTTCTTTTACAAATATTCTATATTGCACACCACGTGTTTGATAGTTTGTCAAAAAGAATAAAAGATGTTTAAGTGTTGTGGATTTGAACTTTTATTGTTGGATATGTAGTGTATTTGCATGATTGAATGTTTTAAAGAAATAACTGTGTTTTTGCATGTGTTGTTGAGTGTTTTCATAACCGCACACCAAGTGTTTGATAAAACACTTCAAAGAAATAAAAGTGTGTGATATGGTGGAATCTGTGTGGTTGTATATGATTTTACAAAGCTTATGGGTTGTTGAGTGATTTTATAAATCTTGGTAAGAATAATATGTTAATTGGTGCTTTATGAATCTATATGAATTTTAAGTGATTTTATGAGTTTGATGATGATAAATAAAGATGTGTACTATGTTGATGATATTGAACTATGGCTGTATGCTGAGCTTTGAGACGTGTTCCATTGGAGTGAGTGGAATTATCTGATATGAGAATTTGAGAATTAAAGTAATGATAAAGGGTAACTGGAAAATAAAAGGAAACCATTACATACATCATTCGCATTTATTCCCCTCGGAGTGAAGGGAGGTCTCACTGGAGTAGGTGGGACTGTTCCACTGGAGTGGGTGAAACTATTGGTACCCTTTTATCCCCTCGGAGTGGAGGGAGGTCTCACTGGAGTGGGTGGGATTGTTTCACTGGAGTGGGTGAAACTATTCTGATTTTGGTACCTTGTATTAGGCCTCTGAGATCTCAGTCATGCATCATATAAAAAGACAAGCATGCATCTTATACATCGCACACTGGGTATATGTATGGTGATCTGTACACTGTATAAGTTGTGTAGATTTTATCTATTTGCGTTTATATTATTCAAACTACGTTTGGCATAAACTTACTCGAGTTGTGTCTGTGGTTGACACCTGTGATGACCCCAATTCATTTGGGCGAGCAGAGGAACAGTAGTAGCTGAGCATGGATGATGGAATGAAGATGTGCATGGATGATTGGAAGATGTGATGTCGATGTTGTGATGCTTGTGGTTCATATGTATTTTGGACTGTCTGTATATTATTGGACATGTATCATGGACTGTATTATGAACTATATAGTGGACTGTATCATGGACTGTATTCTTATTATAAATAAACCGTGGTGAGGAAAATCGTTTACGCCATTTACAAATCACAAAACAAGCAAGGCAAAAAGAATTTTCGCGAAAAAGTTACAACTAAGATCATTTAATACAAAGTGAACATGAGTTTTTAATTAAAATCAATCAAGCACGAGAGAGTTATGAGAGGCGTTACAACCAAAGCAGGCAGGAGGCTATATCCTATAAATACCCACGGATTTGTGAAGTAATGCATGATTTTGGCACCAAAAATAGCTCCTTCCTTCATATCTTAGGCTTAGGATTCTTCTTTGTTGAGAGTAGAGGTTAGGGAAGTGAGGAAAGTGAGTTTTGTAGTGGAGATTCTGCCGAAAAGAGGATCGATGGCAAGCTACTTCGTCAGTGGTTCTCTTGAGGAAGTTCTTCCGATGCTCACTTAAGCTACTCTAGGATTGGACGTACTCTTCTTATCTCTATGCTCTTTTAATTTCTATGCATTATCCTATTTCTTATTGGTGACTTTATTCTATGCTTAATGCTTGACACTAAGTGATCGTTAGTTTCATGAATTTAAACCCTAAAGGCGACTAGAAAGTAAATTTAGGGTTTTGAACCGAATAATTTCACTCATCAAGTTGCGTTGCTAGGAATAGGACTTAACGTTTTGATCGCATTAAACACGTGAATAAAATCTTAATGCTAGGGTATTTAACTGAATACGCGAGGAATCGGTTTTTAGTAAAATATCCTTAGGACTTAATTGCGATGAATCGAATTAAAGTTACTTAAACGTGTGCGTCAATAAGAATAGAAAAATAATGCATAGGTAAAATTAATCGAAGGGATAAGAAATACGAAATCCAATCCTGCACTTTCTTGACTTGAACTCGTTTATTTACTTCCGTAATTTTATCTTTATTTCACGATACTAAATCACACAAATGAACCTTCGTTTTAATCATCTGTACATAGACTACTAAACTAGTAAAGATTTAAACTACCCAAAGTAAACACAAATTCCTGTGGAGATGAACTTTATAAATTTTGTAACTTGCAACGATAACACGGTGCGCTTGTCGTAAAAATCCTAACAGCCATGGCCAAATTAGCTTACCTGAGAAATTCTTCCATTGTTAACCCTTTTGAGCTTGAGACTTTTCTATTCAATTACCTGGTAAACTATTTGAACCATGCTTATTGACTTACTTCTCTTGAGATTGGAATGTTTGACTGATTGAAAAGAAGATGCGAGTGATCAAAGTGAATTCCACTAAAAGTCAAAAGAAGAAGGAAAGAAAAGAATTGTCTCCAAATAAGTTCAAAAGAAGAAAGAAGAAGGAAAGAAAGACAGAAGGAGGAAAAGTGTTTTATTTTTTTTTAAATATATATAAAATATATATATTTATGAATAAAAGAAGTAGTGGAGAACTAATTCCAAATTGAGATCTAATATTGAGTCTAAAGAAGATCAATGTTCCAATCTCAATGATATTTAGCTACTTTCCAAATATTCCTACCTCTAAGCCAAACCAAGTTACAACCTTATAAAAACCTTTTGATCAACTGTGCATGTATTTATGTTTCTCATTTTCAGGAACTTAAGAATATAATCAAGCCTATGGTAGTATTATAGCTTTGGAGGAATTGACAGATTACAATTACCCTAAACACTTGGTTGATGAGTGAATTATATCTCTTGGTAAAGAGTATACAAGTTAAGATTCTATGTTGATGAAATTGATAAGTATTCTTGAAAATTTCATATGGAATTCAATTACATTTGACAGAATATTTCTGAGATTGTGTGTGTGACGATATGCTTGATTGTTGAATATAGTTTTCCATTGCAATAAAGTTTTATTTTATTTTATTCCTAAGGATAGCAATATCTAAATCTGAGAATTATTTGATATGCTGCTAGCATATGTAGTTTTTAGGTTAAGTTTATTAGTAAATTAAGCATATAATATCAAATAAAGGCCAAAATAAATATAAATTGCATTATTATTGATTTTATTACTAATTCATGCAATTTTTGATGTTAGGAGCCAAGAAAAGGAAGAAAATAAACAAAATAAGGAGCTAACTGATTTTGACATCTTGCGCCAGGGCCACGCCAGTCGCGCCAGACCTTCTGGAAGTTGGCGCTAACCGCGCGGAATCCACGCCAGTCGCGCCACATTTACTAGAGGCTGGCGCTGATCGCGCCAGACGTGGCGCTAGTCGTGCGGATGCCACAAAAAAATACGAATTAGTTAAAGATAAGATAAAAATAAAAGATAAGAGGGCTTTGATGACCTAATTATAAATAGGAACATAAGGGTTCAGAGAAAGGGGAGCTCAGATAGACAGAAACAAAGAAAAAGAGGGAATATCAAGATCAAGAAGGAGGAAGAAAGAAGAAAAAGGGAGATCCAAGATTGAAGGGTTTGATTATTTTTTCTTTCTAATCTACTTATTCTTCATCACTTCATTGTATTAGAGTCAGACATAACTATGTCTGACTAATCTCTCTCTTTGTAGTTAGGGTCAAAACTTAATGTGAACTTCTTTGTATTGATTCCTATTATTAATTATGCTAATTTGTTTTATTTTACTCTGTTTGCATTGATTATATCTTTATTAGGACTGATCATTCTAATAAAGTTCTGAGGGTTAGGATTTACAATAGGGATATCGAAACTTTAATTTCTAACAAGAGTAAAGTAATAATTGTTACATTACCTAGGGATAGAGATGTATGATTGCGGAATTATTAATGTATTTCTTAATGCTTAATTTATGAGAAATCATTAAGGAATTAGGGTTTTAATTAAATATATTAAAGGGTTAATGTCACTAAGGGATTAGGGCTTAACTAGTTTGATGAAAAAATACATTATCTGAACATTTAGAATAATTAATTTAGTAATTAATTCAAGTAAAGGAGGTATGGATCATCAGGTTGAGTACTCTGACTACAATTCTCTCTCATAAATTTTAAAATCATCATCAATTAATATTATCTTTAATTTCAACAACAATTTACTTTTGTTATTTCAATTTCTTCAATTCACAACATAAATTACAAACAACTTGATTTTTATTTCTTCCAATTTAAAGATAATAATTACAATAAAATTAGTGACTCAATCTTCTTGGAGACGATACTCTATTTATCACTTTATTACTTGGAACGATCAGTACACTTGTCGAGTTTGCAACACACTTCCAATATCCAGTTAGTGGTTTCGACTAAGAGCAAGGATTTTGGATAGAAATTGCAGTGGTATGACTCAGTGGTTTCGACTAAGAACAAGGATTTTGGATAGAAATTGCAGTGGTATGACTCAGACAGTTATCCGAATGGTTCCATTGATGCATGAATTGTAGTGTTGTTGCAATGGATGTTTAAGGGCTATCTTATGAGTCTAACCCAATATTGTTGTTCCGTAAGGCACCAGAGAATCATTGCAAAAATGATTTTGTTGATCATCCTCGAGCTTTTGTTGGAGGTTAAAGACTTGCTCATTTGTTCTTTTTGCATGGTCAACACTATTCAAGATCACATTCCATAATTCTTCATGTCTCCAAATTTGAATAGCTTGGTCACATCCGAAGAAGGTGTGCCATTCATTTTCTATATTTGTGTTACAGAAAGCACATACGCAAGTGCATTGCACACCTTTAGTTTGTAAGAGAGCTTGGGTAAGGAAACATTGACGGATCGAGGACGTTGCATGAGTTGGAAGCACCAAGAAGGAGGAGGTTCTGAGCTGTCCCTTCCTTCTTCATCGCCACAACAGCAATCCCTTCCACCGCATCAATTAATTTATAGGGCAGCATATATTTCCCTTCCCTTCTTGCTTCTCCTTCTACTTATTATAATGATTAATACAAATAAAACATTTGTTTTCAAGTCTTCGATCGATAAGTATCTTTCTGGGTTCTTTAATTCTGATCGAGGTTTGAATTAATTCTTCTTTTGTCATGCGTCAGCTGAGCATGTGCCGGACAGTAAATTTTTTTTTTTTTTCATAACAATTTTTTTAAAAATCCGTTCAACAATATGGACTCACACCTGGTTATATTATAGATTAAATACATTTTTTGTCTTTCTAATTTAGTATCATTTTTTCATTTTAATCATTATAAAATATGTTTATTTTATTTTTTGTTTGTAGATAACTCTTTAAGTAGGAAAAAAAATATTTTGAACAACGAAAAATTTATTATATAAAACACTTTAATTAAAGACGAAAAATAAAATAAATATATGTTTTAAGGATTAAAACAAACAAAAAATATAGGAACAAATGAAAAAAAAAATTAATGAGAAAAATAATATATTTAAGTTTATATTATATTTTCTTGTGGAATATGCTCTTTTCGTCCACATGCATATGGTTTTATTTCATTTTCTTAATTTTCTCTATGCATGCATGGTATATAAAGTCCCTTAATTTTAATCTAATTGATTTTTATATTGTGTTTGCTTGTGATAAAACTTTGAAAATTCAATTTCTTCTAATGAATTGGGCTCAGTTTTAATTATTTTGTTTATGTGGGACGATAACTTAATCAAACTTATTTTCCGTTGTTACATGGTGCACCACAATACAATCAAACTAAAGTTAATAATTCTTTCTTTTAGGTGAAACTAATTAAGGGAGTCTATCAAAATTAATTATATATATGAAAAGGATTGAGAAGGAGATACATACAAAGAAAGTCTTGCTTATATATATATTTGAAGAAACGACCTATTTTTTTGAAGTGCTTTAGAATTTAAAAAATAAAAATAAACATCATTCTTATGTGTTAAGTTTAAGAGATGACTAATAGCATGCATTTGAGTTAGCCCTTATTTATTTTTCCTAATTTGTATTTCGCTTTTCTTCATTTTAGTAATATAACCGATATTTTATGTTTGCACGATATATTCAGTGTCTAATACATAAAAAACGCATATATAAATGCAACCTCGTCAGAAAAAAAGAAAGTTAATTAATACAACTTATAAGCTAGCTAACATGCATACAGCTTGCTGCGAATGTCATATCACCAAAAATCTATCTAGCTGTTTGCATTCGTAACCTCTTTAAGTTGTGCTCAACATTGATTTGAGAGTACACATCATGAACAACTTAGCATTTAATGTGGGAAGAATGACAAAATTAAAGAAAAAATTTGATGAGAAGTATTAATAACACATTTTTTAATACACTTATTTAAATTAATTTTTTATAATTAAAATTTATTAAAAACTATAAAATTAAGAGAAATGGTCATTAAATATGATATGAGATTCACAAATTTTTATTATTTTCAATAAATTTTAACTAATAAAAAAATGTGTTTTAGTATGATGGAGAGTGTGTTTTAGTATTTCTCAACTTGATTTTATGGATTAATGCATGCAAAACAAAATATTCAAGGAGTTTATTCACAATTTTTTCCTTCACAAAATTATATTAATTATCATTTTAAAGAAGCTCGTGTAATGATATATATACATATTTGTAGTAAAGTACGTAAGATTATTCATTAGTCATTATAATTATAATTTTTTAAATAATATTGGCCAAAAAATAAATCTTAAATTTAAATCATTCATATATAATATATAATTGTATGATTCAATTTTTTTTCATACTCTTAAATGAAAATTGTTTTCTTACTAGATATACCTTAGATTTTGGGCAAGAAATTCTGTAAAAAAAAAGAAAAAAATCATTCATATATAAGAGGTTTAGGACGGTACTACGTACCAAAGTTGGTGTCCAATGACCAATACCATATTTATCCTGAATTGTTGTTTTTTCTATTTATAATTCCTGCGGTGGAAAAGGTGACAAATGGTTATCGAAACACGTGTTTGAGTATGAATTGTTTTGGTCGACGAGGCTGTTTATGGGGAACTTTGCATGATTTGGAAACACAAGGAGGAAGCCGTAAACAGATAGATTTGAACTGTTCCTTCCTCCTTCATTGGTCGCCTCCTAAACATTTTACCTCCTTCTTTCACCGTATCATAGAATAGGACCACTCCTAACACGTTATTATTACCTTTTAATTCCTATTTTCTTTCTATTCTTCCACATTTTCTTCTTTTCCGGGTGTTATAATTCCTATTCTGATCAAGGTTTCAATCTTTATTTGTATGTTCTTGTTCTTCTTAATTATTATGTTTTTTGTTCACATGTATGTGATTTCATTTCATTTCTCTCTCTCTCCATTTGTATGCCATAACGTTGTTCTTGAAGGGTGATACCATCTTGCAAATATTTGAGAAAAAAGATGGAAGGCATAAAGAGAAATGAGAATTTTGTATCAATTGTTGTTGAAGAGCATAAGACTTTCATAAAATGTCGTTCTTATAATAATATGAAATGGGAAAATTCTGTGTCAAAAAAGTCAAATGGGAAAATTCATACAACTATTTGTATCCAATATTCTTTATATTTATTATCCTATCATTTATTACATTTCAAAATTCTCTTTTACTTTTACAAATATCATTTCTCTAATATAATATGTTAATTTTTTGTGGAGATGATGAACTGCATTTGGTGTGACATTTACAAATTTTCTCAATTTCTTCTATCTGGTTTTTCTTCATTTTGCTATAAATGGCTCTTAATTCTTAAAGTCGATATGTTCACTAACCAAGCTTTCAAATGGGTAACGCACACAAAAAAGTCAATACAAGATAATTACAAGCAGATAAGGTATTCTTACAAAAACCACAAGCGTTTGATGCTGAGCAATAATCTATGTGGTATACGTAAAAAAAGAAGGAAAAAGGATTTTGTGTCGTATCTGAAGGGCAATAAACGTTTAAATAATTTTCTTCTTGTAAAGATCTAAGATTGTGCTTTGAGATGCTCTTATAGTTTTTATTTCGGTTTTCAAATCACTTGAATTTCAGAAATTTTGGTGGCAGACCCTGTGAGAAATATTAAAGACGGGCCACTTTCAAAACCCACCATGGAATCCACTTTCAAAGATGCTGTGTCCAAGTTTGGAGGAAGAATTGATTGGAAATCTCGTCGAACCCAGAGTCTGGTGGAGGAGGTATTATATATATTTTTGAATTGTATTTATGCTTTACATTTTCTTTATGCTTTTGGGTTTGTATGTATAGCATCATTTGCAAATACCTAGTGTAGAGAAAAATGGAGAACTACTACATTATAAACATGTGTTTAGATGATTAAATTGTGGTTGATGGTGTTTCTGGCTTGTGAATATACCACAAGGGTTCTGGTTTTCGCATTGGTGCCTAAATGATGAAGATATTTCTCTACTGATCCGTTTCATAACTTTAAAATATTATTTTATAGATGTAAATATGTTTTTAGTGTTTTAAATTTAAGGATGTGTATTTTTTAGTCCTTTAAATTAAAATTTGCATTTGTTAGTTCTTCAAATTCGCAAAATATTTTTTAGTACTTTTTGTGATTAAGAACTGTCACAAATTATACACCAAAATCACCAAAATCATTAAATAGGTATTAAAAAAATATTTCATGAATTTAAATGACTAAAAACTGTAAATTTTTATTTAAGAGACTAAAAAAGACACCCAAATTTGAGTAAAAATGTATCTAAGCCAATTTTATAATTCATCATAAATAATGCTAAGGATATTTCTCCATTGACCCAAGTCAGAATGCTAGTGATGGATAAAAAGCAAAGGTGTTGTAATCCTGTTTTAAGGTTTGAAACATGATGGTGCAAATAGTTAAACCTTACAGATAAAACACGGATTTTTTTGTTATCCGTGGGAAGTAAACACAGTATTAAGGTTTAATAATCACACACTCTATTCAATCAAGTGAATTACACCCTTCGTAGATAAACCATGCATTTACAATTGAATGAGTGTACTTGTAGAGTGGACGAATAAATTATTCTCTAATTACTTGTTTCCCATTGCTTTGGGGCATTCATAAACCACTAGTTTTACTTATTTTAATTTTTCTGGTTAAATAGACAAGCAAGCTTGTAGAAGACTTTAGAAAGGAAGAAATTGTTGAGGAATTGGAAAACACTAAGAAGCTGAGAGAAGAACTCAAAAGTAGCTTAGAAAAGGTAGAAAAAGATGAGCTTGAGGCAAAAGAAGAGGCTGAACGTGTGATTCTCAAAATTGAAGAGATGGAGCAGGACATTGCAAGTGAAGCCAATATTGAAGTCAAGGCAGAACTTGACGCTAAAAACGCCATGCTTACTGAAGCGCTTTCGGAGTTTGAATTCATCAAAAGAGAACTGGACTCAATGCGTAAGGAGTTTAATTCTATGGCGAGTGGAAGGGATATAGCAATCAACAATGCAGAAGAGACTATTGCAAAATCCAAGCAGATTGAAAAGGCAGTTGAAGACTTGACTACTGAGTTGATAGCAACAAAAGAGGAGTTGAACTCCGCGCGAACCGCGCATTTGGAAGCAGAAGAACAAAGATTAGGAGTTGATCAAGATTCTCACAATTTGAAGTTGGAACTTGAAGGAGTAGAAAAGGAGCTCCAAAGAGTAAATGAGCAAGTTTTGTCTGCCAGGGTTCTAAAATCTAAATTGGAATCAGCTTCCTCCTTACTGCATGATTTGAAAGTTGAATTAGCAGCATATATGGAATCAAAAGTAAATGAGGAATGCTATAAAGAACAAAAAAAGGAACTTGAGGAACTAAAGCTAAACATAGAGAATGCAACTTCTGATGTTAACAGCTTGAGGGTGGCTTCCGTGTCACTAAAATCGAAACTAGAAAAAGAGGAGTCGGTTCTCACTTCCCTTAGGAAAAATGAGGAAAAGGCTTCGACCTTGGTTGCGAATCTCCAAGATGAACTAGAGAAGTCTAAGTCAGCCACAACTTTCATTCAGATGAAAGAGAATGAAGCAAGAGAGATGATGACTGAGTTGCCAAAGAAACTTCAGAAAGCAGCACAAGAGGCTGATGAGGCCAAATCACTTACTAAGGCAGCTCAGGTAGAGCTGATTGAAGCGCAAGAAGAGGTTGAACAAGCCAAAGCCAAATCAAGCACATTGGAAAGTAGTTTATTGGCAGCACAGAAGGAGATAGAAGCAGCCAAGGTTGTTGAGATGTTGGCCAGAGATGCAATCACAGCATTGGAGAAGAGTAAATCAACTAAAGGCAACAAAAATGACCAGGACTCTTCCTCAATGGTGACACTCACACTAGAAGAATATCATGAGCTTAGCAGGAGAGCCTATAAGGCAGAGGAGCAAGCGAACACGAGGATCGAAGCTGCTACTTCTCAGATTCAGATAGCAAGGGAGTCTGAATTAAGAAGCCTGGAGAAGTTAGAAGAACTGAATGAGGAGTTGTCTGTAAGAAGAGAATCTCTCAGCATTGCAACCGGGAATTCCAAAAAGGCCAATGAAGGAAAGTTAGCTGTAGAACGTGAATTAAGAGAATGGAGGGCTGAACAAGAGCAACAAAAGAAGCCTGGAGAATCGAATAATGAACAAACTTCTACTCCAATTAAGCTCGCACACGATTCATCAAGCCCTAAGGGAAAAGTTCGTTCCAATAACACTGAAGTTGGATCAGCCTCAGATAAGAACAAAAAGAAGAAGAAGAAGTCATTATTTCCTTCCAAGGTTGTAATGTTCTTTACCAAGAAAAAAACGCACCCAACCAAGTGAATGTAATCCTTCAACAGAAGGTAGTACACTAAGTAACAAATCTAATTTGTGAACAGCTTGTGTATTGGTTGCCAATTGTGATAATTTGTATTAAGCTATTTGGTTGCAAGGAGAACATAAGATCATTTAATGTATATATATGGTGTAGCTTCTGTACTATTCAAATTTTCAAACTTTACTACAAAATTACCATTCTAAAGGAAAAGGCACAAGAGTCTACTTTTAGGACACATCTACTATAGTAATATATGTGCTAAAGCTTCGAGTCTATGGAGATTTGCTTGATTCATTCTCAAATAGAAATATGTTTTGGATCACTCTCAAACATAAATTTTGTGATAAAAATCTGGTCTCTTATTTTAATGATATTTCATTTTACCTTTATAAAAACTAATAGTTATTTCGAAGAATGTAACCCACAACTTATTCATTTGAAAAATTAAATAGAACTTGTTGATGTGAGAATCATTTGGTTAGGAGAAAGTGGAAAATTATAATAAAAATGTTGACCTAGTGATATCTAGTTAGTTTAGTTGTCAATGTCATAGCTCATTATTCAAGATTGATATATTATAAATAGATGTGGTTATGTTGGCACCAAAATTATATTGGACCTTTCCTCGTAGTCAAATCGAAAAATTAAAATGTTAGCCGAATCAACAAACTTAGAATAAGGGTAACCAAAATGAGATATTTATCTAGCAATGATCATAAGTGATATTCAGTTAAGTATATGTTAGTTGAATTCAAAATTGGAGAAATGGTTAAGGCACCTAGTAGTGGATCCTAAAAAATGGGGGTTACAAGGAACAATAGCGGGTATTTGAGATAACAAAAGATAAGACAAACACTAGTACTTAATGGACGGGCCTAAAATATAGGAAGACCAATAAGAGCATCTCCAACGAGAGTGCTTGTAGGGTTTCTTAAATTGAAGAACCCGTTCCTTGAAAAGCTTCAGCGTTGGAGGTGGCTGACGTGGAGGAACCGTTCCATCAAAACTCAAACGCGTTCCTTATATAAGAAATCGAAACTTGTGAATAAAAAAACAATATCCTCATCAACTACCCAAAAAAAGAAGGAGGGAAACAAACCAGATTGTGGTGCGGGAGACGATGGTGGTTGATTGCGTGAGGAGGCCGGCGCGAGTTGAGGAGTCCGACATGCGTGAAGGAGGAGACCAATGTGAGGTTGACGACACTCGTGATGGAGGAAGGGGAGGGGAGGGTGAATCGCGTTTGGGGGAGAGAGGGGAGGGGAGGGTGGAGAGGGTAGTTGCCAGGTTGGCAGCAGTGGAGAGGGTGCGGAGGAGGGAGGGGAGGGTGCCTCACAAGGGTTTTTTCTTTTTCTTTTTTCTGTTTGGGGGGGGGGGGGAGGGCGTTGGAGTGTTGAGAGAATAGAGGCTGCAAGAGTGATGAAAGCTGAATGGAGGTTTCCGGAAGGAAGGGAGAGGGATGCGTGGGTAGTTGAGGCCTTGAGGGTGATGCGTGAGTTTTGAGGGAGAAAAAAAAATGAAGTTTTGAGGGTGAAAAGTGTGGTAGTTTCTGGATGGTAGAATTTTTTAATAAGTTGAAAAGAAAGGCAACTGCCCCAAATATAACCGTTTAAACGAAAGAAAAAAATTAAACAAGTTGAAATAAAAGCTTGAAAAAAAATTAAATAAGTTAAATTTATGTAATTTTTTTTAGAGGTCTAGGTTTTTTATTTATTTTGATGTTATTGTGTTTAATTATTTATTATTATAGAAAATTTTATTTTAATTGTTACACATTTCGTTTTATTTATTTTAATTTATATTTATGAAAATTGAAAAAATGTTAAGTTTTATTAAAAAAAATATAAATATGTAGATTTTTTTGAATTCCTTGTGATTTCTTGCATTGGAGCAAAATATTGGGTAAGTTTCTTAGGACTGACATGGCACTGTGGGGACCACAAAAAGTATTGCGGGAGCCACAAAAAGTTGCTTAAGAAACCCAATTGGATTCCTTGCATTGGAGATGCTCTAAGTAACAGGTTGTGACTATGACCTACTAAAGTTAGCCAAAATACTCAAACATTCAGTCAAATGGAACATAGTGGGATTGTGGGACTTCGGTACATAAACTAAGACAATTATCTAAACATAAGACCTCAAAATGTAGTATAAATATGTGCTAAGAAGTTGTGTAAGCGACCTTTTCCCAAAACAATCAATCAATCAAATTTATTATTTTCCCCACAAATTTTAAGTCTTCATTTGATCACTTTTTCAATTAATGTTTCATTGCATTTATATTCTTTAGCCCTCAATTATCCCACATTGTTTTCATTCATCAAGTGTACTTTGGAGTAACTTGAAAACTCATTGTTGAAGGGCAAATTTCTCCCTTTGATGTCAATTGTTTGATCTATTTTGGAATTTCAACTCACTAAGCGCCCTGAGGTCTCACTTAGTGGATATTTTCCCACATATACACCCCACATGTTTTAAACTTTGATTGCTTTTGAAGTGGTAAAAATGTTTCATAAACAATAGGTTAACTCATTTAAATGTACAAGGGATGAATTTTTGTTAGTGAAACTTGGATCCTTGAGAAAGGTCACTCATAGGTAAGATGGCAAGTATGGAGGTGTCGTATCTAAAACTTCAATGGAATCCAAGTATATAATAATGAATGAAAGATGTTGTCAAGTAAAATTGTATGTCCACACATACGTCATGCATAATTGTAATGACATCTGAGTATGGACGTAAGTTGAGGATGTTTGATGGGTTGTCAACCTAGTGTTGGGAAACCTTCGTGGTGGTCATGTCGATGGGCCTAAAGAATAATTTGGGTGGACTAATTCCAAGAGAGGTTAAGGTTAATACAGGCTTTATTGTAGTATGTATGCCTTGTTGTAGTAAGCCAACACTCACAACCATTTTATCCTGTCAAAATTTCTCATTTCCCATAGGATCAACTGTAGTACACCCTTATTGGTCAAAGTGGATGGACTATGTTAAGGGATGTACCAATATTGATCGCTATGTGATGAAAATTTCCATGGAGTGGAGTTTGCATTCCATGATCACGATTGATGTTGCATGATGATGCTTGATTATTAGACTTGTGACAGTGATATTTGATGGTTGTTTTATGATGTTTATACTTAATTATGATTAAATATGATAAAGTTTAGACAATTATTTTTAATTGAGTTTAAGTTAATTATATTTAAATATGTTTGTATTTGGTTAGTTTACTCTTGCATTATGGTATGTGTGGTTGTGACTGTGATATCTAAACCCAAGTTAAATGTAATATGGTGATTTAATTTTTATGTAATTGCAACAATTATGTGTTATTAATTTCTTTAATTGAATATAACTATCCTAAAAATGTCTATATATTATTAAATATATATTGAATATAACTAACCTAAAAAAGCTTATATATTATTAAAATATATATAAGAATAAATATCTATTAACACATCTAATACAAAAATATAAATATATTCACAAATATATTTTTTTAAAAAATGTTTATATAAATTAAAATAATACAACACATTTGTAATATCAATAAATTATAAAATAAAATTCTCCTTATGAGACACTCTCTCTCCAAGCTAGGGTTTCTCTCTTAGGGTTTCCTTGCTCGTGATAAGCTTTAGCTTTTTCATCTTATCTTTTTTTTTTCTACTCCCTATG
This sequence comes from Glycine tomentella, assembly GCA_007407185.1. Classification (NCBI taxonomy): domain Eukaryota; kingdom Viridiplantae; phylum Streptophyta; class Magnoliopsida; order Fabales; family Fabaceae; genus Glycine; species Glycine tomentella. Next base: position 188,208 of record PYAF01003844.1, read on the forward strand.
GCAACACTGAGTTTGGAGGATTTATCTTTGGAAGATGAAGGCGAAGATATAATAACCCCAAAAAGATGTTGGTGAGTATGATATCCTTGATTTCTCCCTTTATCTCGTAGGATGTTTCCTCACAAATATATCAATCCACACTCAGATCATGATGGAATGTATGGTAACCAAGAAAGGGTATTTCCTTCAAAGAAGTTGTTGGCACAAGATTTTCCTTTTCCAATTCTTCCACTAGATAGACATGCAATGCATTTTGAAGGGAGACTCGTGGTTGTTGATAAGAATTATATCATTCTCAACATCTTCAAAAAAAAGGTGGGATTCCAAACCAACTCTTGTTATTCAAGATTTCATTATGCGTTCAAGCCCACAATCTCCTGGCCTATTGGTTTTGTCTCTATGGTTGTTGGTAAAAAGTCTTGCCAATTATATGTGAGTTCTTAGAGTACGATGAAAAGAATAACCCGAATATTTGGCACTCATATGTGCAAATTAGGGTTTCCTTGGATGTTCGTCAATCCCTAAAGTAGTCCAAATGCATCAAGAAGGAAGAGGGAGATCCGAAAGAGGTTTCCTTCAAATATGAAAGACTTGGGCCTTTCTGCTACCTTTGGGAAATGCTAGGACACACTGACGACCTCTATGGAATTTTTTTTACCATGGTATTTTATGATGGTAAACGTGCAAGGGAACCTAAAACTAGGGTTGATGTTAGAAGCACGAACTCACAACATCAATTGAAATATCTACGTGGTGAAGGAGAATCTACAAATCATGGGAAGTTACAATCAAGAGTTGATATTTATGGCAACAATAATGTGGGTGGGTGATAGAGTGATTTTAGTTAAATCTTTTTCTATTCTTCTTAGCTTATTTGACCACTTTTGGACTTTTATTTTTCCATTCTAATTCAGTTTTTGGCCTAGGCAAGTAAGTGAGCTTAATTGTTAATTGTAGCGTATTTTTGGATTTTTGCTCACTTAACGTATCTGACTTGTGCAGGGCCTATAGAATGCTACCGATCTCCGAATGCAGTGTTCTAGGAGTCCTTGGAAAGATAACGAAAAGAATCTACAAGTTTTCTAGAAATAGCTCGAGGCCAATTCTATCATTTTGAGAGTCATTTTGAGCTTCGAAGTTAGCACCTCTGCACTTGTAATTTTGGGCTGCGAATTTGATTTTCATGGTTGTAAATAGTAAATAATTAGATTGTTGGGTTTGTTTATGGCTCATTCTATTTTCAGAACTTAGTCACTAATATATTAGTGACTTTAGTGAAAACTTGGACAGCATACTTTACAATTCAATAAACAAGTTTTACATTTCTTTTCTTTAGTTTTTAGAATCAAAAGCTTGTTCTTCATTTTCTCTCAAGTGTTCTTCATTGTTCTTCATCTTCTTCATTTCCATTTTGCTATTCTTCCATTTTTCTGCACTCATTTCATGGGGATTTCCTTGGTGATCATCATGGAAGGCTAAATCATTAATCAATCCAAGGATCTAACTCAAGCAAGAGAAGAATTGGAGTTCCGGTTCGGTATTTTGAATTCTACTTGAATGTTCACCTTCTTCTTCAATTTCTATTATGTTTTCATGATTATGAATGCATTTAGGATTGAAACTAAATTAGGATTATGGATTCATGTCTTAATTTCAAATGATAATCACAAGATTAATTGAATGATATTTCAGATAGGGTTGCGGTTTCAATCAATTTAGGAGTAGAATCGATTGAACTGCTTTTATTGAGATTGAATGAATGTTCATGATAGAATCAATTTATGGGAATGATGATGATTCGAATAGCTTGGGTTAGTGAATTGGATTGATGCTTTCTAATCTGTGTTACTTTACTCCTTGATAATCTTGTTAATTTTTGCATTGTTCTTTAATTTGTAGCTTAGGATAATTGATTGACTCATTTGATGATTGATTACCCAGCTCCTGGAAACAAATAAAAGCTCTGTGTGATTGTATAATCGATTAACATATGTTACAATCGATTGCCCAGAAAGCACGAAAGAAATAAAGACTCTTAGACTAAATTGAATTAATCGATTACTCCATTTGATAATCGATTGTCCAGTTTCTTGAAATGGATAACTAAGGGGATTTTGACAAATTAATCGATTTCCTATTTTTATAATTGATTAGATTTGTTTTATCTATCAAAATTTGTAAATACCTTTGTGTGTTTTCTTTATTAGAGACTCTTGATATGTTCAGTCTTGGAGAAAAATATTTCAAGAGAGTCTTCTAAAAGGATTGCACTGCATTTAATCAAAAGATTGAAATTAATCAAAGAATCATTCATTCTACCATCATGAATTGATCATCTTATGAGGAGAACTTGAATATATTGAAGATCTACACATTCAGGTTTATTCAATCCTTTATCTTACAATCTTTTAGGTTGTGATTCTTGGTTAGGCTTACTAAGAGGTTTTGAAAATTGATAGAGTTTCAATTTTTGGGTCTCTCTCTTTTAGGTTTCAAGGGAAATATTATATTTTTTAGGGTATTGTGTGTGCATAATGTTTGTACTTGATTCTCTAAATAGTGAAAGTTCTAAGAGGTCTTAAAACAATAGGATGTAGGTCTTATGTGCACTGAACCAATATAAATTCTTGTGTGATTCTCTTTTTCTCTGAACTCTTAGTCTTAAATTCATCTTAGTATTGGAATTGATCTCAAAGGTCCATAAAAACTTTGTTTTTACACATGTTATTAACATTGATAGTTTTCTTGATTGTGTTGATATTTTTTATATGATCTTTTGAGCAAACTTTGATTAATTGAAATGAGCTGTTTTAATTTGATTAAAAGAACCAATTGGTAAAGATTTTGAAAGAATCTATTCAATCCCCCCTTCTAGATTCCTGATTGATCCAACACCAAGCTGGTTGGTGATGACGACATCACGGTGGAATACCAAAATGGCATCTCGAAATGACTAAGTCATATTTTGACAATATCTTTTCGAGCCAAGGTGGAGATCTTTATCCCATTTTCCCTCACGTACCAGCAACGAAAATCACAAAAATGGAGAATTTTTCTTCCCCCAACCTCCAACCACCCTTCTCCACCACCCACAACCACCATGGGCCGACGTTGCTTGTCGTTGGACCACCGCATGGAGAGGAACACTTTAATCGGAGCATAATCTTTGAAACTCTTCTCGAAGTTTCAGTAGAGAGTAGAGCTTCCAAATCCTTCTTTCTTGGTTTCCTTGAGGTAATCTTAGTTCCCTTTTGTCTTCTTCTAGCTAGTTTAAGCTTCTCTTAGTGTCTCTTATGTTTTGGGCACCATTGTTGGGAGTTTTACATATCCTTTGAAAACCCTTTGAAAATGAGATGTGTAACACCCCAAAATTTTGGAATCACAGTCAAATATTGGGGTAAAATATTAACTAGAGACAGTACAGAAGGATTTAAGGAAAATGACGAAAATACCCTTGGACATTTTTGAAATGACCAAATTGCCCTAGGCATTTTAGTAAGATATATGAAGGAGGAAATTTTATAAACACTCTGGGATGCTTGAAAAATGATCTAAGCACCCTTAGGGTAACAATTGCAGAGTTTCCCGGAATATTTTTGGAAATGACGATTTTGCCCCTAAGGTGAGTGGCAAAATTACCAAAATGCCCTAGGTCAAAAACTGACCAAGAT
>PYAF01003844.1:204415-221162 GCA_007407185.1 Glycine tomentella
TTTGGGAATAAAATTCATCAAATTAATTTATTGAGGGTAAGATTTAGAAAAATTAAAAAGTTAAAAGTAAAAAAATGGAATGAAGTCTAAAAAATAAGTCTTCCTAAATTTTTATAGAATAAGACAAAAACTAACAACATGTGAAAAGTAGCATGTAGTAATTTTTTTTACACTTAGAATGGTAACATAAAAAGTTCCCTAAAAAACATGAAAACATTAGTAACATATTAATTCTTATAAATAAATAATCTTTATAATAATTAAATAATAAGATATACAGTATGGAATTTATTAAAAAAGTGTAAAATATATAATACAATAATATTTATAAACAGATAACTTTTTTAAAAAATAATAGACAAATCTCTTTGCAATCGATGTTCAATTTTACTATTACATAGATAAAATTTATATCTATACCAGAACATGACAAGTGCAAGCATAAATATAAAAACTGTATTGCATAAAATTGGTAAAATTACACTTGGCCAATATTGTGGGGTCACTGTATACATGTCCACCCTCCATGTCAGCCTTCCTACAAGAACTGTACACGTGTCTGCCATCCATGTCAGCCCTGCTATAGGAACTGTACATGTGTCTGTCTTCCATATCTGTTGAATTGAGGGGGAGCTACTTGAAGCACAAAGCATAGATTGATTCAAGAAGGAAGGATTTGAACTTTTAACATGCCTTGAAGCATTGAAAAACAACCTGTGATCAAATGTAAAAGGAAGAAGGGTTTCTGGTGATCCAAACATACTGCATTCATATAATTCATTAGTTTAAGACATAGAGTTCACAAGGCATTAATAGATTGGTTAAGTTTTGAAATAAATCAAGTGTTTTTGGAAAAATAGCATTTCATATTGAGTTAATCGATTATGTTAAGCAAAGAATCGATTATTTTGTTCTTGGTGCTTTTTGGAAATCTTTTCAAAGAACAATATAATCGATTACGTAATCAGAATAATCGATTATTTTACCTTAGATTACTTATAAACTGCTTTGATGAATTGTTTAATCAATTACCAACTAGTTGTAATCGATTACACAGACCAAATAGAAAATACTATCTTCTTGTTTTAATCGATTACATAGTTCAAACATTTTTATACAGGTTCCTGGTTTAATCGATTACCAAGGATTGTAATCGATTACACAGTGCTTCTATTTTTATACAGTTGTCTGGTTTAATCGATTACAAGTTGGAACAATCGATTATTTTGTTCGTTGCATAAACCCAGAATTGTTTTGAACGGTTTAATCGATTACAGGAGCGTATGTAATCGATTACTTAAGCCAAATAATCGATTACAGGAGCATATTTAGTCGATTACTGACGGTTAGAAAATTTATTATAAATAGAACCCATGCTCAGCTGTTTTAAAAAACTTGATCAATTCGTATTCTGAGCATTCTAAGGCTTTCTAAACATTCTTTTGGTGATTTTCTGGGTTCATAGAGTTCTTGCTTTCACAAAACATTCATGGGTTGTTAAGTGTTTCTAAAAGCAAGAAGTTCTTTTTCAAAGCTTGAGGGAAGTGATGTTTTAAGTTTGTTTTCTTTCTTCAACTTGGTGAAATCATTCATATGCATATCATTCATTGGATTATCAGGTGACTTCTTTCCTTAATCTTTGAAGTTGTAATTGGGTTCTTGCTTGTAATCTAGTGATAGAATTTCTCTAGGGGATTTGCTGAGTAGTGTTCTCAGTGGGTTGTCTCTAAGAATCTAATAGTGTTTTAGATTTCTGAACTTTATCTAGGGTTGATAAAGAGAGACTTTGTAATAACTTGTAAGAACTGAGATTTGCAATAGTGAGACTCCATTCTAGTGTTGAGTGGAAGAAAGCTGGATGTAGCTTCATAGTGTTTGAAGTGAACCAGTATAAATCTTTGTGTGTTGTTTATTTTCCTTATATTGGTCATATTCTGTTATTCTTGATTGTATGTTTTTGTTATCAACAAAGTTCTTGAACTATTGCACACCTTGGGTTGAGCATTAGATTGAATAAAAAAGTTCTTGGTTTCAAAAGTGATAAAGATCCAAAGGGAAAAACTCTGATTTTGTTCAAGAAATTTTTTAAATTACCAAGTTTAACCAATTCACCCCCCTCTTGGTTAAGTGTGAAATGTTCCCATATTTTACAATATCAACCCTGCTACAGGAACAACGCACATGTCCGCCCTTCGTGTCAACTCTACTACAGTAACGGTGCACATTTCGCTCTAAGCGTCGACCTTGACGCAATGATCACACGATTGTTCGCCTTCCGTTTCAGCCTTGCTACAGGAGCACAGACTTCAATTCTCTATAGGCCGAGTCTCTCCTGGCCAATAGCATATATGTTACGCTTTTATTCAAATAAGTGTGACCACTTTATCTCCTAGAATATTTCCAATTATCTCCAAGGGAATATCTACAAGATGTTACTTATCTACAAGTAACAGTCTATCTATTTAAATTATAATTGCCTGCTATTATCTAATTATCTTATCAATAATAGATTAATTAACAAACAAAGACCCAAGGCTCATACTCCATGCTATAAATATAGGTTCTCTCTAAACCTTTAGTCACTCATCATTCATTCACCATCCGAGAAACACTCATAAACCTTATACTCTTCTTTACTTCGAGACCACCTCGGACTTTCTTAATTAGTTACGCTCCCATAATTGATCTACTTACTTGAGCATTAAAGTCTTTTCCTTTGTTTTGCAGGTCCCTCCTTAACAAGGTTGACTCATCGTTAGACGTGCAAAGTCTAGAACCCACCAGGACCCAGTCCAGCTCATACATGGAATTTCCAGATTTTGGTAAGAACATTTGGCTAGAAGCATCAAATTAACCATTTCTTAACTTTGTGATTGAGTGCCCAAGCCAGTTTCAAAAGAAGGAAAGGTTTGTAGCTTAGGAAAATTGATTGACTCATTTGTTTAGGATTGAAAACAAATTAGGTTATAGATTTATTTCCTAATTTTGAATTTTAATCATAGATTGTGTGGATGATATTTCAATCTGATTTTTGATTTCAATTGATTTAGGAGTTAATTCGATACTGCTTCTAATGATACTGAATGAACCTTTATAATATGATCATTATATGAGAACTATGATAATTTGTATTGCTTGATTTGGTGAATTGGATTGATATTCTTGAATCTCTTTTACAACATCTTTTATTAATTTTGTTAGTTTCTGCATTTTTCTTCAATTCTTGTTTATGTTTCTGCAATTTTTATTCATGGCCTACAAACTGTTGGATTAAAATTCCCTTATTGTTTGTTAGTGAATTGAAGTTGGAATCAAATTGGATTGTATCTCTAAGTCGACCTAGGTTTAATCTTGTGCTACAGAATTATCTTAGTTTTATTTGTTTTGTAGCGATTCGATAGTCGTTATCAAAACTGCCGTCGTTGTCGGGGATACGGTTCATTGTGTGCCAAATTTAATCCACTCACAATTAGATAATAGTATAGGTACCATTGATATTAGTATAGTATAATTCCATCTGTCAACAAAAAAATTCAAAAATTCAAAATTCTGTTTCTAGATAATAGATAAAAGATAGATATAGATAGATATAAATAGATATAGATAATAAAAAATTCAAAAATTGGTTTCTAGATAATAGATAGAAGATAGATATAGATATAAACAAATTTCAAAAATTAAAAACTTGTTTCTAGATAATATATAGAAGATAGATATAGATAGAAGAAGATATATATACATAGATAAAAAAATTCTCAAAAAAAAATTAGTCATTTATTGTGGTGTTTTTGAATTAAAAAAACAAAATTCAAAAGAAAAGAAAGAAATTTCCAAAATCAAAAATAACTTTTAAACGTTTATTGTGGTGTTTTTGAATTTTTTTAAAAAAATTGGGCCAGTTTTTCATTTTTTATATAGAGTTAGCAAATATTGTGAATAATATTTTGGTAGAGTAGTTGTCTGTTATTTCTGTCACTGATAAGTTGAACTGTGCATGACTAGGTCCAAAATAGGTGACTTGCATTCATATGATCCTCAGATAGATATGACATTTCACAATTTCAGCAGAGATAGTAGAAGTGTAGTTTTGCATAGTAGTATAGTGTATTCTGAGCATTCTATTTCTGAACCTTCAGTTTCTGATTTTGAACATTCTGATTCTGAAATTGTTATTGATATAATGGCTTATAACAATCGAACACTTAAGGAATTGGCTACACCTGATGTTGTTTATCAACCTTGGTGTACTCAATATCCTTAGACAGAGGTTAATTATGAGCTAAAATCTGGACTAATCCATTTGCTTCCAAAGTTTCATGGTCTTGTAGGTCATCCACATAAACATCTTAAGGAGTTTCATGTAGTGTGTTCCACCATGCGACCACATGACATTCATGAAGATTATGTCAAGATGAAGGCATTTTCATTCTCTTTGGATGGTGTGGTCAAGGACTGGTTGTACTTGCAACCAGATCCTATCAACACTTGGACAGATATGAAGAGAAGATTTTTGGAGAAATTATTCCCTGCATCTAAATAGCATCCATCCGGAAAGAAATTTGTGGTATAAGGCAACTAGCTGGAGCAACATTATATGAGTACTGGGAGAGATTCAACAAGTTGTGTGCTACTTGTCCTCACCATCAAATCAGTGAGCAATTATTGATTCAGTATTTTTATGAAGGCTTGATGTTGATGGACAAGAGTATGATAGATGAAGCCACGAGGCGCTTTGATGGACAAAACTCCTCTTGCTGCAAGATAGTTGATTTCTAACATTGCACCCAATTATCAGCAATTTGGTACTAGAGGAGCTACAACATCCAAGGTGGCTGCTAATGAAGTTTCTATTTCTATGGTTGCTGATAACCAGAGGTTGGAGAATAAGCCGACAGAATTGACATCCTTTGTGAGACAACTTTCCATTGGTAAACAACAGAATGTGATGGCAGCCAATCAACCAAGGTTGTGTGGTATATGATGTGCACTTGATCATCCAACAAAATCATGTCTTACTCTTCAAGAAATAGAACAAGCTGTTGAAGTTTCTACCATACAATATGGACAACCATTCAGACCTCAACAACAATATAATCCTTACTCCAACACTTATAATCCTAGTTGGAGAGATCACCCTAATTTAAGGTATGGTCCTGGTCCACAAAAACAACAACAACAACAGCCATTCAGACCTCAACAACAACAATATCAACCCTCCAATAGAAATACCAACCTCTCCTATTCAGACAACAACCACAATTCCAACAGCCTGCACCTACACATGCACAACCTGTGCAAAGCAGTTCAGAACCTTCCTTGGAGGACCTGATGAAGCAAATGGCAACCACCAACATTCAGTTTCAACAAAATGTCAGTGCCACCATCCAAGACCTGCAGACTCAGATTGGACAGTTAGCTACAACTGTCAACCAGATGCAACATCAAGGTTCTGACAATATTCCAGCACAACCAGTTATTAATCCAAAGAATGTGAGTGCTACTACCTTGAGGAGTGGCACAGAGCTTCCAAATTCAACAAATGCTGGTAAAAAAATTGATGTTGGTGCCAAAACAAATTTTGCACCCAAACATATTCCTGTACCTTTTCCTTCTAGATCCATTCATGCAAAGAAAGTGGAGCTTGATTTTGATCTGCTTGAGACTTTCAGAAGGGTGGAAGTCAACATTCCCCTCTTGGATGCCATCAAATAGATTCCAAAATATGCAAAGTTCTTGAAGGATTTCTGCACCCACAAAACGAAGTTGAAGGGAAATAAGCAAGTAAAGATGGGCAGAAATGTTTCTGCACTTGTACAAGGCAAAACTGTTGTTGCCATCCCACTATCCACCTTGCCATCGAAGTGCAAAGATCCTGGCACTTTCATTGTACCTTACACCATTGGAGATTGTACTTTTATAGATGTCATGCTTGATCTTGGAGCCTCAATTAATGTCATGCCCACATTAGTTTACAAATCACTACATCTTGGTGATTTGAAACCCACTGGTGTTGTCATTCACTTAGCCAACAGGAGTGTTGCGCATCCACTTGGACTTATTGAAGATGTGCTGATGCGAGTTAATGATTTGATTTTTCATGTAGATTTTTACATTTTGGATATAAAGAATGAGTCTTCCAGCCATGGTTTCACATTGATTCTAGGGAGACCATTCTTAATAACAGCCAAGACCAAAATTGATGTGCATGCAGGAACTCTTTCCATGGAGTTTGGTGATGACGTTGTCCAGTTCAACATTTTTTAGGCCATGAGACATCTTATAGAGGAGCATTCTGTCTTTCTTGTTGATATCATTGATGTTGCAGTAGATAGTGTAGATTTACTTTCTGAATTTTCTGATTTTGATCTTGGTTCTTGTAATTGTACCTGTGATGATTCTACTATTGTGTGTAGTATTTGTGCAAAGATTTCCTCCGCACTTCACTCTGATTGTGTTGTAGATACAGGTACAACTATCGATTCTCCTATTTACCTTCCATCAACCAATCTTTTCTTGCCTTCCACCATTCAGCCACCTTTCTTGGAGCTGAAGTCACTCCTTGAGCACCTTAAATATGCATATTTAGATGATGCTCATAAGCTTCCAGTAATCATCTCTAGCAACCTGTCACTTGAGCATAAAGAGAAGTTGCTACATGTTTTGAGAGGCCACAAAAAGGTCATTGGATGGACACTGGTTGACCTTCCTGGAATAAATCTTTCCATTTGCATGCATCGGATACTCTTGGAGGATGATTCTAGGCCGATGAGGCAGCCACAGAGGAGGTTGAACCCCACTATTCTTGATGTGGTGAAGAAGGAACTAATGAAGTTACCAGCTGGAGGGATCATCTATTCCATTTCAGATAGCACTTGGGTTTCACCTGTCCAAGTGATCTCTAAGAAGTCAGGTATCACTGTTGTGAAAAATCAGGATAATGAGTTGATTCCGACTAGAGTAGCTAACAGTTGACGAGTTTGCATTGACTACAGGAGACTTAACCAGACAACTCGCAAGGACCATTTCCCTCTCCCCTGGCATTGACCAGGTTCTGGAGAGGTTGGCAGGTAAATCACATTGTTGCTTTCTTGATGGTTTTTCAGGTTACATGCAGATTCATATTGCACCGGAGAACCAACACAAGACTGCATTCACCTGTTCATTTGGCACATTTGCCTACACTAGGATGCCTTTTGTGCAACGCACCTACTACCTTCCAAAGGTGCATGGTGAGTATCTTTTCTGATTTATTAGAGATTTGCATGGAGGTGTTTATGGATGATTTCATTGTTTATGGATCCTCTTTTGATGCATGTTTAGTGATAAGTGCCACATTTTAGTAAAAATAGGATTCAAATATGGCACTTATCCGTTATTTTGATTTGATTTATTCACAAGTCAACCCTAGAAACCTAGTTAATTGATGGTTATATAAACGTAAGTCATGCTTTCATATTTTGAAAAGATTTCGTCCAATAAAATGATTTAATTTTGTTAGGTTTAAAGGTTACGGAAGAATCAAGCTTGTGAAAACTAAGAGCAGGGAGTGAACTAAGCAAAGAATGAAGTCCCAAACAGCATTCGAGGGCCAAGAAGCACCAAGGCCCAAAGGTTTCTTCATGACTAAGCTTTAAGCTCGCCCAGACGACCATTCTATGCCTATTTAACTCGCCTGGGCGAGTAACAAGTTCCAAGATATCACTTTAGCTCGTCCAAGCGCCCATTTTATGTAGGAATTGGTGGCTGGGCAACCAAAGCAAGCAGGAGGCTCTAATCTATAAATAGGGACGAAAATTGAAGGCAAGGGGCATTTCATTCCACTTCTTTTCTCTCCCATTCACCTGCTTACTCATATTTAGCTTGTTTTTAGTTCCTAGGTGAGTGTAGAAACTTAGGGAAGTGAGGAAGAATGAATTGTATAAGGAGATTCTACCAAAAAGAGGATCGATGACGAGCTTAGTTAGTGGTTCTCTTGAGGAGGTTCTGCCGATGTTCGCTTAAACTTCCCTAAGGATTGGACGTACTCTTTTTATCCTTATGCTCTTTTAATTTCTATTTATGCATCGTTCTATTTCTTGTTGGTAATTTCATTCGGCGCTTAATGCTTGATTCTACTTGATCACTAGTATCACGAACTTAAATCCTAAGTGAGATTGAAAAGTAATCTTAGGATTTGAACTGAATGAATTTACTCATTACGTTACGTTGCTAGGAATAGGGCATAACATTTTGATCACATTAAACACGTGAATATGATCTTAATGCTTGGGTATTTAATTAAATATGCGAGGGTTCGATATTTAGTAAAATATCCTTAGGACTTAATTGCGAGGAATCGAATTAAAGTTACTTAAACGTGTACGTCAATAAGAATAGAAAAATAATGCATAGGTAGAATTAATCGAAGGGATAAGTAAGACAAAATCCAATCCTACGCTTTCCTTGACTTGAACTCGTTTATTTACTTCCGTATTTACTTCTGTAATTTTATCTTTGTTTTACAATATCACAAATGAATCTTCGCCTTTATCATCTATACATATACTACTAAACTGGTAACGATTTAAACTAACCAAAGTAAACTCAAATCTTTGTGGAGACGATCTTATAAATTTTGAAACTTACAACGACAAAACGGTACGCTTGCTGTAAAAATACCTAACAAGTTTAGATAGTCTCTCTAGAGTTCTTGACCGATGTATTGGGACTAACCTTGTTCTTAACTTTGAGAAATGCCATTTTATGGTACATGAAGGTATAATTTTAGGGAATTTGGTCTCTGGTAGAGGTATTGAGGTCGATAAGGCCATGGTTGATGTTATTATTGAAAAACAATAGGAATACCCACAATAACCAAGAGGGGGTGAATTAGTTTAAACTTGGCCTTTTAAAACTTTTTTAGAAAATCAAAGTTTATAGGATCTTAATCACAATAGAACCAAGAATACTTCAAATCAATCAAACTACTCAACCCAAGAAAACAATTGCTAAAAAATAGAACTTGTTGGGTAATGAAGATAACTCCAAGAATCAATGATCAAGATATCAAGAGATTAAGGAATAGAAAACAACACAAGAATTTATACTGGTTCACTTCTCAAGAGAAGCTACATCCAGTTTCTTCTAATCAACACTAGATTAGAGTTATATTATTATCAATTTCAATTCTTACAAGCTTTACAACAATCACTCTTCATCAAATCTAGATAAAGAACAAAAATCTAAAACCCTATTAGATTCCTAATGATCAAGACATAGAGAACCCTTCTCTACTCTTCCCTCTAGAGAAACCCACTCTAGAAAAAGCTTAAAGAACCTTTTACAATAATTTCAAACTATCAAGAATACAAAAACGAATTTACAACATGAGATAATGGAGAGAGACAACCTGATGATCCAATGAATAAGAATGAATATGGTTTACCAATCAGAGTTGAAATGCAAAAATTAAATTCAGAACTTTCTCTCCAAAATATCTTTGAAAATCTTGCCCAAGAAATCTTTCAAAACACTATGAAGATTAAAGAGTGGGACAAGAGCTTTGCTAACTCAGAAAATTCTTTCTAACTTTGAGAAGGCTTGTGTATGCTCAGAAAAATCGAAGTCTGTAAGTTAAGTTTTCAGACAAGCCTTCAATCTATTTATGACAAACTTTTATAACAGAATGTAATTGATTAAAGCGTCAAGTAATCGATTAAACTATCATATGTAATTGATTAAATTGTCAAATAATCGATTAAAATGTTCATAGCTCATTCTGGAAAATTTCAATGAGCAAAGTAATCGATTAATGTGAGTCGCAATCGATTAAAACAGACAGGTTTAGTTTTAAAAGAGGCTTGTGTAATTGATTACATATTGTGGTAATTGATAGAGTGATTTTAGTTAAATTTTTGTCTATCATTCTTAGCTTGTTTGACCTATTTTGGACTTTTATTTTTCCATTCTAATTCAGTTTTTGGCCTAGGCGAGTAAGTGGGCTTAATTCAGTTTTTGCTCACTCAATGTATCTGACTTGTGCAGGGCCTATAGAGTGCTACCGATCTTCGAATGCAGCGTTCTAGGAGTTCCTGGAAAGATAACGAAAAGATCTACAAGTTTGCTAGAAATAGCCTGAGGCCAATTCTGTCATTTTGAGGGTCATTTTGAGCTTCGATGTTAGCATCTCTGCACTTGTAATTTTGGGCTGCGAATTTCATTCTCATGGTTGTAAATAGTAAATAATTAGATTGGTGGGTTTGTTTATGGCCCATTCTATTTTCAGAACTTAGTCACTAATATATTAGTGACTTTAGTGAAACTTGGACAACACTTTACAATTCAATAAACAAGTTTTATATTTCTTTCTTTAGTTTTTAGAATCAAAAGCTTGTTCTTCATTTTCTCTCAAGTGTTCTTCATTGTTCTTCATCTTCTTCATTTCCATTTTTCTATTCTTCCATTTTTCTGCATTCACTTCATGGGTCTTTCCTTGGTGATCATCATGGAAGGCTAAATCATTAATCAATCCAAGGATCTAACTCAAGCAAGAGAAGAATTGGAGTTCCGGTTCGGTATTTCGAATTCTACTTGAATGTTCACCTTCTTCTTCAATTTCTATTATGTTTTCATGATTATGAATGCATTTAGGATTGAAAGTGAATTAGGATTATGGATTCATGTCTCAATTTCAAATGATAATCACAAGATTAATTGAATGATATTTCAGTTAGGGTTGAAAATGATAAGAATACTTCAACACAACCAAGAGGGGGGTGAATTGGTTGAACCTTGTCCAATTAAAATTTAAATCAGAGTATTACCACAGGATCTTTATCACTTTCAAAATTGTTTCAAAACCAAGAATCAATATTCAATCAAATTCCTTTTCCAAGAAGAATAGAAAACAGAATATAACTTTCTATGCAATGAAATTGATTCACAAACAAAGCAATTAAAAGATGAATAGGTGAAAAGAAAGATTAGTCACAGATTTTTATACTGGTTCACCTCAAACCCTATGAGGCTACATCCAGTTCTTCTACTCAACACTAGAGTAGAGTTCCACTATTGTAATAATATCCTTACAAGCAAATTTACAAGCCTCTCTTCATCAACCCTAGATGAAGTTCAGAGACCCAAAACCCTATTAGATCCTTAGAGACCAAAACCCACACTAAGAACACTACTCAGTTGTCTTTTAGAGAAACACTATCTCACACTTGCAAGAAACTCAATTACAATAGACTAATCCTTACAAAAAATTCAAAGAACAGATTACACCATCAAAGAATAAGGAAAGCTATCACCTGATAATCCAAGAATGAATGCACAATGAATGATTCTCAGGTTGAAAGATAGATTACAGTTACATATGCAGTCCTTTCCTTAAGCTTTGAATGAATGAGGCTTCACCTTCTTGAATCAAAAACCCATATGAAATTTTGTGAAGCTAAGTGTGTTTAGAACTTAGAGAAACTCACTAATGAAAGCTCAGAATGTTTGTGAAAGCCCAGAATACAAATTATCAAATGTTACAAACTTCAGAGAAGTAGGTTCTATTTATAAGAGATTTCTAACTGAAAATAATCGATTAAACACGCTTCTGTAATCGATTATTTACCATTTGTAATCGATTAAATCAAGACTGTAATCGATTAAAATGCTCCTTGTAGTTTCTGGGTTTAGGCTATGAACAATATAATCGATTATTCGGTGAAGTAATCGATTAAACCAGTCAGACATGTTTTCCTAAATGAGCTTAGTAATCGATTAATACGATATGTAATCGATTAAGACAGTGAGCTGTGATTTTTCTAAGTCTATATGCATAGGCTTGTAATCGATTACCAACTTTATGTAATCGATTAAGACAGAGAGTTCCATTTTACATAAAAAGCCTTAGTAATCGATTAAACCGATATGTAATCGATTACAATGATCATGATTTGTTTTCTAAAGGGCATGAAGAACAAAATAATCGATGTTACTGTTCTTGTAATCGATTATTAATTATGTAACTTTATTTTTCCAAAAACTTTACTTCCTAAGTGCCTTTCTAATTAATGGCTTTTACTTAATCTATTAATCCAATGATCCTAAATGAATGAATGATGCATGATGTACACACTTGGATTATCAGATCATATACTTCCTTTTACAATTGATCAAATTGATTCTTCAAGCTTTCCTTTGAGCATTTCCTTTGAGCATGGTTGAAAGTCCAAAACCTTGAAGCTTGATCTTCTCTTCATTTATACTTGGCTTCACTTGAATCAACAAGGGTTGTGGTTTCAATCAATTTAGGAGTAGAATCGATTGAACTGCTTCTATTGAGATTGAATGAATGTTCATGATAGAATCAATTTATGGGAATGATGATGATTCAAATAGCTTGGGTTAGTGAATTGGATTGATGCTTTCTAATCTGTTTTACTTTACTCCTTGATAATCTTGTTAATTTCTGCATTGTTCTTTAATTTTAATTTGTGTTTTTGCATGTTTTACTTTGCGCATACCAACTGTTCGACAAAAATCCCTCCTTATTATTACCAATGATTTGAAGCTAGAACCATATTGATCGTGTCTCTGAGTCGACCTAGGTTAGCTCTATGCTGCAGAATTAGCTTAGTAAAATTGTTTTTGATGCGTCTCGACAAAGCATTATCAGTAATCGATTAAAGTAGACGAGCACAATTCCAGAATATACTTATGTAATCGATTATAAAATGTGGTAATTGATTAAAACAGGAAAACATGATTTTCATTTTGTGCTATGTAATCGATTACAACAACATGATAATCGATTAAAATGTTCTACATGGCTTTCCAGAATTAAAACAGAAGCTTTTAATCGATTAATTTGATGTGTAATCGATTAAAGTAGTGGAATTTCGTTTTTCCAAAAACCTAACCATGATTCATTTCCTTTGAAAACATGAATAGCTTTAATGCTTAAATGAAATCATTTATTCAAGTTAATGATCATGTTCATGCAATGCAAGGATAATAAGATTAGTCTCTCATACACTTGATCAACTTAAAAATTCCTTGGCATGTGAGAAGCTCAAAACTTTCTTCTAAGGCACAAGCTTCTTCTTTAGCTTCATCTTCTTGCTACTCCCCCTATTTCCAACAATTACTTCTCTACCTTATCCAGCTTCTGTGCGAGAAGTGCGTTCTTTTCTTGGACATGCAGGTTTTTATAGGAGATTCATCCAGGATTTCAGCAATTAAACTGCCATTGTCCAAGCTTTTCCAAAAGTACGTAGACTTTATGTTTGACAGCCTTGCAAAGAGGCATTTGAGGAATTAAGGAAGAAGCTTACTACCTCTCCCATCATGTAGCCACCAGATTGGGAACTTCCCTTTGAGCTTATGTGTGATGCCTCTAATTATGCACTTGGGGCTGTGTTGTCACATAGAGTTGATAAAGGATCCCATGTCATTGCTTATGCTTCACGCACTTTAGATGCACCCCAAGTTAACTACACCACCACTAAGAATGAGCTTTTGGCTATTCTTTTTGCTTTAGATAAATTTTGATCTTAATTGTTTTGTGGCAGACTTCTCTTTGGTCTTGCCAATTTTATGTGATGATGTGCCTTGAATGGCATTTGGGAAGTTTCCTTTTCCCTTCTTTTATTTGTTGTCTCTTTGTTTGCATTTCATTGCATGCTCACATTGAGGATAATGGGCATTTCAAGTGTGGGGTGAAGGGTTACAAAAACATTTTCTATTTTATGTTTTTTGTTTCTATTATTGTTTTGTTACATTTGTTTTTTTTTTTGTTGTTATTCTATTTTTAAATTCATAAAATAAAAAATTAGAATTTAGGCACTTTTCATGTTTTTCATAGGATTTATAACTTGTATAAATTGTGAGAAATGTACTAATTTTTGTTGGATTGAAAGGTTTCATGCTGGATGTGAATCGTTGTTGCAATTGTTGAAGTGATAAGTAGGCTTGAGAAATAGAATTTAAGATGGATCATGTGTGATAGAATTATGCCTTGTGAGTTTTTGGGCCTTTGTGGATGAATCACATTATTTTATTCATGTTCTTTCGTGTGTGATTTCACTCTTGTGCTAGATTACTCTACGTTTTGCCTTGCCACTTTTGACATTCCTTGTTGCACATGCTTTGATTGAGATAATTTAGGCCTTCTTTCTTTTATGCACTAGCCAAATAAACCTATCCTTGCATTGATATCCATTGTCACCCTTTTTTAGCCTTTAACCTTTTCTTTCTTGTGTAACTCATTACAAACTAAAAAAAAAATACAAAACCATGTTATCCTAACTTTAGGGAGAAAATGGGGCTTTGGAATTGTTTTGGGAGTGGGTTTCAAACAAGTGTGGGGTATTTTCTTTTTGCTTTGATTTGGAAAGAAAGAAAAGAAAGAGTACAAAAACAAAATTAAAAAAAACAAAAGTATAAAAAAATGCAATAAAAAGTTGTTGTGGTGCATTTTCATCCGTATAAGTTCTGTTAATTTAATTTCGGTTGTTCTCCACCTTGTTTCTTTGTTCTTTGTTTCTACCCCTCGTTTTAGTTGTTGGCTTACTCCCCATTGACCCTCTTTTCTCTTAGTTTTAGCCTAAATATTCTTCTTTTATCCACCCTTTACCTAAGTCATACATTACAAACCAATAAAGTCCTTTTGATCTTTTGATGCATGTGTATTTCAAGTTGAATGAATTAAAGTCATGTCGAAATTTAGATGTGCTAGTTACATGTGTTTGAGTGTAAACATAAACCCATACACATTAGAAGAGGTTGAGTGTTGCTCTTTGAGAGATTTCTATCTCCTTGGTTCATTCTTAATTTTAACTTGACTACTTTTTCACTTTGCATTTTGTGATCATCTGTTCATGGATTGGGTGTTACCTTAATATCATTCCCATTTTTCATCTTTCTCAATTTTGTAAGGATCCATTGAAAATTGTGTGTGTCTTGTTTATACCTTTCTTTTAGTTTATGGTTTACTTTAGTTTGAATTTTTCTTAGTCTTTCTTTTAGTTTTGCGCAGGAGTGCAAAAATTTAAGTGTGGGGTATTTTGATTGAGTGTTTTTAGTTTAATATTTTTTATTCTTCTTAGCTTATTTGACTTCTCTTGGACTTTTATTTCCTCACTCTAAGTCAGTTTTTGTCTTAGGCAAACAAGTGGGCTTAATTGATAATTATTGCTTATTTTCAGATTTTTTGCTTACTTGACCTATCTTCCTTGTGCAGAACCTATAGAGCTCTACAGAACTCCAAATGGTGCATATGAGTAGTCCCTAGAAAGATAAGGAAAAGATCTACAATTAAGCCAAGGCCAATTTTATCATTTTGAGGGTCATTTTAGGCTTGGAAGCCAGAACCTTTACACTCAAGTTTTGGGCTGCAAATTGGTGTATTTAGTAATTAGTTAGATTAGATTGGCCTAATCATGACTCATCCTTTCCTACTAACTCAGTCACTATATTTTAGTGCAATTAGTTAGTGAACAGACACACTTCATTTGAGCACAAACAAAATTTTTAATTTCATTTAGAAGTTTTCAAAATTAAAGCATTTTCTCTCAACTGTTCTTCGTTTTCTTCTTTATTTTCATCTCTATTCTTCTATTTTTATCACATAAATTCCGTGGATCTTCCATTGATGATGATCATGTAAGGCTAATCAATCAATCAATCCAAGGATTCAGTCCAAGCAAGGAGAATTTGAGTTCTAGTTTGTGTAAAATATGGGAACACTTCACACTTAACCAAGAGCAGGGGTGAATTGGTTAGTCTTGGTAATTTTAAAAATTTTCTTGAACAAAATCAGAGTTTTTCCCTTTGGATCTTTATCACTTTTGAAACCAAGAATCTTTATACAATCTAATGCTCAGTCCAAGGTATGCAATAGCTCAAGAACTTTGTGGATAACAAAAACACACAATCAAGAATAACAGAATATAACCAATATAGGGAAAATAAACAACACACAATGTAACACCCCGTAGGCCTCCGACGTGTTATCATTAATAATATCAGATTAACGCTTATAAACATGAATAAAATACATCAGCGGAAGCTTAGAATCGTTTTCTTGATACATTATGTATGGAATCACATAATAGAACCAAAAATCACACCCCTGCTGATCCAGTTTATCAAAATCAACATAAATAAGATAGATAACAGAGCTTTAGGCAGAGTAACAACCATATAAACATACACATGTACTCAGGGGAAAGTCTCATGTACATAATATCAAAGTTCTGTGCAATATATATACATCTCAGTTTCACACCACACACGGTGCTACAAAAGAAAATCAACCCTCAGAAGGGGTATACAGAACTAAACTCAAAACAAATCAAAATGGAGCCTTCAAGCTCTCCATGCTGCTGCTCAGCTAGGCAGCCTAGTCTCTGATGGGCCTCTTTCCTTGAGACTGCTCTTCTCTTCCAAAAGGTTCACCTGAAATCACATAAACCCCACACGGGGTGAGATAATATATCTCAGCAAGCTCAGGATCCATGGAGGAATCTCCTCCACCCTGGCCCACTATCATAACACACCTACACAAATATCACCGACAAATGGCCCACTGGCCTAGCCCTCTGGCTTTCTCAATCACACAACATATCATACAAGGTGACTACACATAATAGAACAGGAGGAAACCATCTCCTGTAATAAAGTCACCAAATAGGAGGAAACCGTCTCCTATATCAATCTCAAAACAGGAGGAAACCATCTCCTGTACTAGGAGGAAACCATCTCCTAGAATGGG
>PYAF01003845.1:0-17279 GCA_007407185.1 Glycine tomentella
TTGATAATTGAAGTGGTGCTTGCTTGCAACATCTGAGTTTTGTTTTGACAAGTAGGTAAGATAATTAAATCTGGGAATTGTCTCTGGACTGACCTTGCATGCAACACAGTGACCAGACTTTTGGTGTCTATATCTGATTGATGTTTGAACCTATTTTGCTCGACCTGTATCTGTGTTACTTAGGACAAAATGAATTAGGCATGTACTTACATGAAATGCTTGAATTCTGAATTTTGGTGTATCTAAAATGCTTAAATCTGGGAATGGTAAAACCAGACTTTGCTACATGAACTGTGCTTAATGGAACAATATTCTGATTTACTTGTGGCTTAATTGATCTGATCCAAGGAAGGAACCAAATCTGGGAATTCCAAATCCTTAACCCACATATCCCTTTTTGGATTCTTTTCTGATTTTCAGGGCAAACAAGTAGCGAAAGCCAAAAAGAAGACCACAGGAGCAGGGGGTAGCAAAAGAGCTCGCGTTGCAGATTTTGATGAGGGTCGCTTCAGCATAGCTGAGTGCCAGGAGAGGTTTGATACCTGGTATCTCCAGAAGAAGATCATCCTCGAGAAGAGGATTATGTGGGAAACGCTACCCGAGGACAACCCAGTGAGGGCGGTGATCATTAGGCGACAGTGGCAGCGACTTGTCAGCTTCCCAGAACCTAGCTCCAGTATGATCCTGAAGGAGTTCCTAGCTAACGTCGATCCCTCCACAGTGGCGAGGAGTTTTCTTTCTTGGGTTAGGGGAGTCCAAGTTTCTTTTGACGAGAAGGCCATTGAGCGCTTGCTGGATACTAGATATGACCCCTTCCATAGGTGTGATTTCAGTCACCTCTTTATGAGGATGCAGCCAGATGCGCTCACCAAAATGTACAGAGAGGAAGTCCCTCAGCTGGCCACTACCATCCGCAGGGCCATTACAGGCCTCTACACTGATTGGAAGCCCAAATCAGGGCTTGATTACATACCAGAGAAGTTGCGGAAGCATGATTTGGTTGGCGACGCAGCTTTTTGGCATCAGTTCGTGAACCACACAGTCATACCATCTACTAACATGACTGATGTGAACGTCGAGCGGGCGATTCTTCTTTATATTCTCTGCAACCTCCGCATCTCTAACATTCTCTCTAACCGCATTCTTCGCATGATCCAAGATGCTAGTAGTAAATCTTGGCTTGCTCATTCTTCTTTGATCCTACATCTATGTCGCCAAGCGGACATGCACATTGACGATGACGAGCCCATGGACGTCCCCATCTCAACCCTCATGATTCATCAGACCTACTTGGACGCCATGGCGACTGCCACTGATGAGCAGGTTCTTCGAGCTTCAAAGCTCCAACTTGAAGAGATTGCGGCCCGCTCCCCCAGAGACCTCCCAGCACCAGGGGAACCCCAGCCAGTTCAGCCACAGACAGATGCACCACCACCACCAGCATCAGCCCCTACTCCTGATCATGAGCCATTTTTCACTGACTCCCCCACGTATCTGGCTTTCCAGGAGTTTGTACGGACTCAGCTAGCCCAGCAGACCAGTATGCTAGGAGCCATTTGCAGACACCTGGGCATTCCTGTATCTGAGTACTAGCTTCCCCCTTCACCACCAGTTTCAGACCTTCTACCACCAGCAGAGACTACATCTCCAGCTACAGAGACTCCCCTTACTCATTCAGAGGATGCAGCACATGACACTACCACCCAGGAACCTACACTTCCAGATGCTGCAGTCATTGTAGAAAGTCGAGAGGGAGAGGCGTGATTAGAACTATCTTATCTTATTTTCTGTTTCAGTTTTCTGTTTTTATTTCTGGTTTTTATATTCTGTGCTTGGTTTATGATTCTGCACTAGACATTTACATCATATTTTATGCACTTTTACAGTTCTGTATTTATATATATATATGGTACCGCTTATGATTTATTCTTGCAAATAAAAACTGTTTAGATTAATGTTGAAGTGAATGCGATTTTCCAAATAATGCTCAAAATTTTCCAAAGCGCTGTGACCTTATTTGTGGTTGCTGGGGACAACAACATATAAATCTGGGAATGGTTACGCATTATTTCGCAAATCACAATCAAGAAACAAATGACGTCTAACAGAACTTTTCAAAATTTTTTTTCAAAAATAAGCAGCAAATCAAATTTTTCAGAATAAAAGTAAATGGACACAGTGATGGATAGGATTTATGGATGAAAGCTTGATGAAATGAAACATAGCATGAATTACATGATGCATGAATGGAATTTGATTGTTGGTATGTGAAATGAATGTTGAAGTTGAAATGATGCTTGAAGTACAGTCAGTTGAGATCGACTGAGTTGAACACCTGTAAGGATTTGAGCCAAACAGCGGTAATGTTTTCTTTCCGAGAGACTCCAATTTCATGGTACTCTAGAACTTGAATTTTTTCTCTAGATGTAGGTGTGACTTGATATGATCAAGGCAATTTTCCTTCTGAAACTAGGGCCAAATTGACTCACCTTCAATTATTTTCCAATTGCACCTTATTTGAGCCTAAGCCTTTCATTTCAAAATGTCCCAAATCAAGAGCTATATCCAAATAACCAAATCCTTGAGGCTAGAAAAGGTTGAGTTAAGTCTATAATAGTAGAAAACAGGGAATTATCCATCAAGGTATCAAGGAACACAAGTGAATCCAATTGGTGGTGAAGAACAAGAATGAACAAGCATGGTCCAAGTTGGATAACAATAAGTCCATCAGCTGGAATTTGAGAAGCTGCAGTAGATTTTAATTTTGTTATTGATTGCTATGTTTTGATTTTTTTTTTTTAAAAAAAAGAGAAAAATTCCAAAATTCAAAAAGAAGTTTATTATTCTGTTTTTACATTAGAATAAAGTATTGAATAAAGTACCAGGTTTTGAAAAAGAAGACAAGAAGCATGTTGTGGACTTAGGGGACTGGATCTAGCCTCTCATTAAGCTACTTATCCAAATAATTCCTACCCTTAGCCCAAGCCCAGCCACGTTACAAGCCGGAAAGACCTTTTGATCATGTCATACTTGCGAGTGTTCAGAATATTTTCAAGCTTATGGTAGTGCTGTGATATTGTTGAGTAAGAGGGTAATTATAGTCTGAAACACTTGAGTGAATGAGTGACTAAACACAATTCTGTGAGGAATACTCATGTTGCTCTCATTGATTGACAGTATTGAAAGTGCCATAGATAGCTTTGACTTGAATTGATCATATATAGCATGATTATTCTAGGATTGTAAACTGTGGTTTGTGTTTGATTATTGATTCTTGCTTAGTCTTGAATTCTTCATGTTGCTGGGGACATCAACTTTCAAATCTGGGAATTGTTTGATGTGTTGCAAACACATCTTAGTTTTAGGATAGTTTTAGGGTATATTTTAGTTAAATAATTAGGAAAATAGGTTAGAATTAGTTAAGTTTATTAATTTATTGTTTTTAATTCAATTCATTACCATTTGAGTATTTTCAGGCCAAAAGAGGACTTCAAAGCAAAGAAAAAGAAGAAAACAAGGTTTCAAGTCCCGCGCGGATCATGCGGAAACTCGCGCGGATCACGCCGGATAAAGAATAGAAGGCCTCATTCTCGAAGGTTCCACGCGATCAGCGTGGTAGTTCACGCGATTAGCGTGAAAAGGCCGGAAGTATGGCGCCATTAGCGCCACTGCCACGCGACCAGCGCCACAAACTCAGCATTCAAGCCTTTTTCTCTCAAACACTCCACGCGGTTAGCGTGGAGTCCCACGCTATTAGCGCCATGCTTTCGAAGACCCCACGCAGATCGCGTGGGAAGCCGCGCGGGTCGCACTGTGAAGATTCTATTTCCTTATTTAAATTATCTGTTTCGAATTTTTGCACAGAATTAGGCTTTGTTACTTTAATTAAAGGATTCTATAAATATTAAGCCTCTGAACTGAGTCTAGGATAGATTACACACCTTCTACATCATCTTTTATCATTCTACACCTCTGAAATTTCAAAGAATTAAGGCTAGGGTTTCTGCACAACTATGAATTATTCTACTGCTTTGTTGTTCTTGAGGCCTATGGCAGGCTAAATTCTGTATTGTGGGGAGGCCATGAACTGATGAGGACTCCTTTGTAATTTGACTGGTATTGAATAATATGTTTTGATTGTTTTATTTTTTTCTGTTTTCAATTTCTATTCTTATTTGAATTTGATCACTTCAATTAAGTACTTAGGGTTAGGATTCGCAATGGGAACGTTGGGGTTCTAATTTCTGACCTGTTAAGAATAACATTTGTTCATCACCTAGGAATAGGGGTGCGTAAATGCAGACTTATAATATGATCTTTTAAATGCTTAAACTGATAGATTTCACTAAGGAATTAGGTTTTCAATTCAGGTTAAAGGGTTAATTCACTAAGGAATTAGGGATTAGCTAATCTAGGAAAGGCTTATTCTCTGAACAATCATAACATGAACCCATATGATATATTCTTTAAAGGCTTAGTTTGACAGAATCGCTAAGGGCTTAGGGTTCTCGATCGAGTTAAAGGGTTAAATCGCTAGTTATCTAGGGTTTACAACTTCAGGAGAGGTTTATCATGTGTGCACGTTAAACTAACCAACCAGTCAAAAGAAAGAGGAGGAATCAGAAGGGATTATGCCTGACCACAATTAATCTTCCATTAGTAATTTTCTTACTCGATTTACCGCATTTCATTTGAGTTCTGTCTTTTCATTCAACAACCAATCAACCAACAACAACTTTCTCTTAACAATTATTGTTTTTCTTTCAATCGCATTGAGTTACTATTGTTGTGAAATCACCCCAATCCCTGTGGAGAACGATACTCACTTACCTACTTTATTACTTGAAACGATCGGTGCACTTGCCGTAGTGTGCGGATATCGCAACAATAAATCTTGTGTTCTTTTATCTACTGCATATTTGTTAATTCCTGTTGTGAATTCTGTAATATAATTTGTTTCTTGAGGCATTACAAGTCTTGGATTGATTTTGAATAAAGATTCTTGATTGGTTTGTGATAAAGATCCAAAGGGCAAAACAACTCTGATTTTTGTTTGATCAAGAAATTTTTAAATTTACCAAGGCTAACCAATTCGCCACCCCTCTTGGTTAAGTGTGAAGTGTTCCCTTATTTTACAGAATGCTCAGCTTATAGAATATTTACAATCTCCTGCAACTGCTACAGATGGACATATTCTAGATTTATGAAATACAGGGTGCCATTGATTGGAAAACAAAAATCATGATTAATTTTACACTAACAAAGTAGGAGTAAGCTAGTTATCAATTAGTACTACGATTAAAACAATAGTTCCAACTGAATGTATAAAACGAATTTATTGTATGCATTTTGTCTTGTAATATGAAGATGATATCCTCTTAATTGGTTTACTTTGATAATTCATTTGATGGCCTTCCAGTGAATTGAATTAGGAAAATGGATCTACTTTGCTGTGAGCTGTGATAAGAGAAGGTGTTTTGATGTTTCTTTTTGTCTATGAGAATGACAGCTATACACTTGCATTATTTTTTGTTACTTTTGAACTGTTAGTCTATAGTTGTATATGTGCTTACAATATCTCCATTAATCATAGCATTTCATGAAGTTGATATGCATAGAAAATTACAAATAAATTGAATGTTGTTAATTGGAAACATATTAAGCAGCAGGGTTAAGTTGGTCCTTCATATGGTCATGTAGCTTGTATGGCCAAATAGTGAGGAGTTTAATTGATGCTGCCTCCATTCTTCATAATTGTAGCTAACTTTTAGTAACATAGTTGTGCATTGTCTGTTTAAAGGCACCATGACCTGTGTTCAACTAGTGTTCATCGTACATATTTCAAATGGCAAATGCACCACTTCATTCACCCCACTTAAAGGTGTCAACCAAACCATACAAATAAGTTTTCATAAAAACTAGTAGATGAAGGCAAACTAAATTAATTTTATCCTAAGAAAGCACATAAGAGTCAAAAAAGACAGTAGATGGAATTGTGAAAATTTTAACATTTGGACATCATGCATTTTCCTTCAAACTATTAGTATTTGAAAGCTTACCTCCAGTGTTTTTATTTTCTCCCTCAGACTGCATAATTCCTATGAATTCTTAGAAGTTGAAGCAATTTTTGTGTTCTTTGGAATATTTTTACCTTCAGTAAGTTGTCTTCTTCAAATAACCTAGAAGGTTTGCTAGGTCCAGTGGTTTTTGGCTCTATGTACAGATGCCAACTTAGAAACGGCTAGGTAAGTTGTGTTTGCTACTAAAATGATTTTGTATTCACTTCAATTCTTTGTGTGATCAATATTCTACATTGTGTGTGGCCATATCTCTCATTTTAAAATCATTTGGGATGGAATCATCCAATAATGTCCATACAGGAAGCTGCTGTGAAACAACTTGACCCAAGTAGCAAACAAGGAGATAAAGAATTTAGGCAGAATGTTAACTTGCTGTCTTCCTTAAATCACTAAAATATTGTGAAATTGATTGGTTATGCCATTGGGGTCTTTGGAACATCATATATAGGGTTAGATTACATTTTTTTTAGTTTTTTTCCTTGATCATATACATGTAACAAATTAAGTTTGAGCAAGCATGTTTGTGTAGATTAGGAAAAGGAACCCATTGACTGGAAAACAAGGATGATGATATCATTTGGAAACTATAACAAAGAGATTGAGGTATTTGCACAAGAAGGAAGTGATGAAGACCTCAAATCAGCCAACATCCTCATGAACGAGGGTTATCGTCCCAAGTTGTCAGGCTTTAGGAGAACAATTTATCCTGATTGTGAAGTATCCAACAAATTAGGAACCTTTGGTTATGTGGATCCCATCAAATATGTTAATATTGGCCAGGTAACGTTCAGTAGTGATGTCCACAGTTTTGGAATGGTATTGCTTAGTAGTGATGTCTATAGTTTTGGAATGGTATTGCTAGAACTTCTCACAAGGCAAAAGGTTAATGCTAACAAGCCTCAAGGAGGGAAACAAAATCTTATTTCATAGGTAAGTAAGTTTTCAATATTAGTTTGAATATAAGGTATGGTAGACCACATCAAGTAAAAAGGACCGCACTACGAGAAAACTTATAAAAGAAGGGGTCTACTTTGCCATGGCAGCATATAACCAATGAGGTTTAGTTAAAATTGTTTCATGCTGGATTGTTTACCCCACTTGTGTCTTTTTTTGTTCTTTACTTATATTAGTAGGTTGAGGTTTTCTTTTACCCTTTTTTCTCTCTTGTTACACTCGTGTGCAAGCAAGTGGTATAGGACAGAGAGATAGATAGCCTAGTGAAGTATTTAGGATTTAACATCCAACATCATCATGAATTCATCATACCAACATGTTGGTTCCAATTTGAACTACAATCTGGTTAGGTAGTTGCTTTTCTAAACCTTTTTTTTATATATGCAGATTGGTATGTTCTGCTACAGTGGATAGAACAGGTTGGTCGTATGAAAAAAAGTTTCATATTTACATGACCCATAATGGTAGAATCAGGTAATTATACACTGCAAGATCCTGAGAGGCGAAGATAGGAGGACTTTGTTATTTTCTTACATATATGTGATTATGTTACAGTATGGCTTGTCTTAATACGGGCATCGTTGGATATGTTGCTGACGCTACCCATGATGTTACAAAATCATCATAAATTGTTATTCAATTGATAGTGATACTCTCTGGGGTTTACCTTACATATTGTACGGGATATAGCAGTACATATCCATTTTTATAGCCATATTTTTTGGCACTATAATTAGCATCACAAAATAACATCATTTTTAAATATTATTCTTTGAGTAGTAGATTGAATTAGGAGGCTTTATATATGATACTTCCACTAACTTCTTTTTTACTACACTATGATATGTATTATTTTTGTTAGTGAAACTTTGCAATTGTTAAAGTTAGAGGAAAATGAAATGCTATTTAATTTTATACCATTTGTAAGCTCGATTGAGATTGATCATATGACCATGGCTAATATTATGTGTGTATCGATTTCTGGTAATTCTATATATAGTTAAAAAAACCATCTAAAAAGGATATTAAAAAAAATCAAAGACATGAAACTAAGACGGTTATGGCTGAGAACCGTCTTAGAATGTGACATTCTAAGACGGTTCTTAGTTATAACCGTCTTAATTTTATGTAAAAAAATCAAAATCAAGAAACTAAGACTGTTATGGATAAGAACCGTCTTAACATGTGACTTTCTAAGACGGTTCCTCGACATAACCGTCTAAATTTCTTTTAAAAAATATATAAAAAAAATCAAAGACAGGAAACTGAGACGGTTACGATTAGGAACTATCTTAGAATACGACTTTCTAAAACGGTTTTAAGCCATAACCGTCTTAGTTTAATGTAAAAGAAATAAAAAATTTAAAGACAAAAACGAAGACGGTTCTTATTTAAGAATTGTCTTCAAATTGGACTTTCTAAGATGGTTCATAAACCGATGTCAAAAGTCTTAATTATCAACGACACTCATTACAAAGAAGGTTGCAAAACAGACGTCGAATGAGGTAAATAACCGATGTAGAAAGCGCTGTTTGTAGTAGTGAAGCTTAAAAAGTATAAACACTTGATTTATATTGGTTGACTCAAACTGAGCTATGTCTAGTTCTCCTTCAAAAACTGTAAATGATTCCAGTAATCATAAATGATTGATAATGACTATCAAATCGTTACAAAACAAATAAAACTAAGATAATTTTGTAGCACAGGATTAACCTAGATCGACTCAGAGATACAGTCCAATTCGGTTCTTGACTTAATCCACTTATAAACTGTAAGGAAATTTTATCAAATAGTTTGTAGACAATAAACAAAAATTGCAGAAACACAAACATGAATTGAAGAAAAAATGCAGAAACTAACAAAATCGATAAAAAAAATTGTAAAACAGATTAAAGAATATCAATCCAATTCACCAAACCAAGCAATGTTAATTATCATAGTTCTCAGATAATGATCATATTATGAAGGTTCATTCAATATCACTAGAAGCAGTTCAATCGAATTAACTCCTAAATCAATTGAAATTACAAACTACATTGAAATATCATCCAAACAATTGGTGATTAAAATTCAAAATTAGGAAATAAATCCATAACCTAATCCATTTTCAATCCTAAACATATTCATAATCATAAAAATCGAAAAGAGGACCGAAGAAGAAGAAGATGAATATTCACACAGAAATTAAAATACCAAACCAGAACTCAAATTCTCCTTGCTTGGACTGGAACCTTGGATTGATTGATTGTTTAGCCTTCCATGATCATCATCAGTGGAAGAGTCACGAAATTTGTGTAAGAAAATAGAAGAACAGAGATGAAATGAAGAATAAAAATGAAGAACAATTAAGAGAAAAAGAGAGAAATATTTTAATTTTGAAAACCTGCACAAGAAGCTATAAATTCTTTTTTTTGTCCTCCTCAAAGTAACTCCTAGCAACATTAATATATAGTAACTGAACAGAATGAAGGATGAGCTCTGATTTGGCCCATCTAAACTAATTAATTATGCTAATTACACTAATCAAAACCCAAACTCGCAACCCAAAATTCAAGTGTAGAGATTCTGAATTTGAAGATTCTCTTTGAGGCATATTGTTTAGACATGGTGAATATAGAAGAAAGGAATTGGCAGAGGTTTGGGTTATAAGAGAAAGAGGTAGAGCACAAGAATTTGCTCAGTTTGCTTAAGAGAGAGAGAGATTTTCAGGTGTGAAGATTTGAGCTTAAGAAAATATGAATTTATAGAGAATTTTTAGGATGAAATTTTGAATTTTTAAAACCCATAACAACTATCTCGAATTCCAAGGATGTCTGGATACACTGAACCAGAGTTTTGAATATGAATTACAGATAAAATGTCAGTTATGATTTTTGAAAATTGTGCAGTTTTGCAGAAACACCATAGATAATCGATTACATAAGCTTGGTAATCGATTATACCAGAGGATTTTAACTTTAAAATAGCTTTGTGCATTAAGTAATCGATTAATCCGACATAGTAAATTTCTGATCCTAAAGCAGCTCTCAAACATTAAGTAATTGATTAAAATACAGGGTAGTCGATTACTCCAGAGAGAATTTATTTTAGAAATAGCTTTATGCAGCAAGTAATCGATTACTCCAGAGAATTTCTATTTCTAGATTACATTTAAATATCAAGTAATCGATTAATTCGTTAAAGCACTCGATTACTCCAGAGAAGTTTTGACTCTAAATAGTCTTAAAGCCACAAATAATCGATTAATACATATAGTAATCGATTAAAACAGACAATTATGCAGCATAAACAGTGTTTTTCAACACATTTTGAATTTAAATCATGTGTGATGCATGATCATTTGTTATTGGTATTTCATGTAATCAGACAAATCATAGGCATGCTATCATATATTAGATTCATCAAGAATTCCTAGCATGTTCCTAAGATCATAGAATCTATCTTTAGATAAAAGTTGGTAAAAGTATCAGTCAATTGATTATTAGTATCAATTAACTCAACTTTGAGATTACCCTTTTGAATGTGATCCCTGAGGAAGTGATGTATGATCTCTATATGTTTTGTCCTTGAGTGAAGGACTGGATTCTTTGATAGGTTTATTGCACTTGTGTTCTCACACAACAAAGGAATTTCTTTTAGTTCCACACCAAAATCTTGGAGTTGTTGCTTAAGACACAAACTTTGTGCACAACAACTTCCAGCTGATATGTATTTAGCTTTTGCTATTGAAAAAGCAACAAATGATTGCTTCTTGCAATGCCATGAGATTAGTGAGCTTTCCAACAAGTGGCATGTTCCACTGGTGCTTTTCCTATCAAGTTTGCATTTTGCAAAATCAGAATCTGAATAGCCAATTAAATTCAGTGATGCACCTTTTGGATACCAAAGACCCACTTTTATGGTTGATTTAAGGAAATAGATGATTTTGTTGATAGCAGTGAGGTGTGACTCCTTAGGATTAGCTTGATATCTAGCACATAAACATACACTCAACATAATATTTGGTCTACTTGTAGTCAAGTACAATAGTGATCCAATCACCCCTCTATACTTTGACTCATCAACCTTCTTGCCTTTTTCATCTGAATCAAGGTAAGTTGAGGTTGCCATAGGAGTAGCAACATCTTTGCTTTTCTCCATGTCAAATTTCTTGATCAATTCATTGTAGTACTTTGATTGGTTGAGAAATGTCACATTCTTCATTTGCTTTACTTGAAGACCAAGAAAGAAAGTTAATTCTCCCATCATGGACATTTCAAATTCATTCTGCATAGATATAGAGAATTCTTTGCACAAGGAATGATTAGTTGAACCAAAAATGATATCATCAACATATATTTGAACCAATAGGATATCAGGATGAACAATGTTTTTTCCACTTGTCCTCTTATGAATGATTAGCTAAGTAAAAAGCTGCTCAACCTTTCATACCAGAACCTTGGAGCTTGCTTTAATCCATAAAGAGTTTTCTTTAGTTTAAAAACATAATTTAGATGTTTAAAATCAACAAAGCAAGAAGGTTGATCAACATAGATTTCCTCCTCAATATATCCATTAAGAAAAGCACTCTTTACATCCATTTGAAACAGTTTAAAATCCATTAAACATGCATATGCAAGTAGTAATCTAATGATCTCTAACCTTGCTACTGGAGCATAGGTTTCCTCATAGTTAATACCTTCTTCTTGGTTGTAACCTTTTGCAACCAATCTAGTTTTGTTTCTGACTATGATGCCACTTTCATCAAGTTTGTTCCTAAAAACCCACTTGGTGCCAATAGGCTTGTGAGAAGAAGATCTAGGAACATGTTCTCAAACTTCATTTCTCTTGAACTAATTAAGTTCATCATGCATGGCAAGAATCCAATGCTTATCAAGTAAAGCTTGGTCAATGTTCTTAGGTTCAATTTGAGAAACAAAATGTAAAATAAGAGAACACTTCACACTTAACCAAGAGGGGGGGTGAATTGGTTAGCCTTGGTAAATTTAAAAAATTTCTTTCTCAATCAAAAATCAGAGTATAATTGCCCTTTGGATCTTTATCAAAAATCAATAAAGAAACTTTATTCAAACTCAATCCAAGACTTGTAATGCTTCAACAAGCAAATCGAACTTCAGTAATCACACCAAGAATTAATCAAACATGCAGTAAATGAGAGAGCACAAACCTATGAGGCTACATCCAGTTTCTTCTACTCAACACTAGAGTAGAGTTCCACTATATCAACAATATTCTTACAAGCAAAAAATACAAGCCTCTCTTTATCAACCCTAGATAAAGTTCAGAAGTCTAAAAACCTATTAGACCCTTACAGACCAAAACCCACACTGAGAAACCTACTCAGCTGTCCTTAGAGAAACACTATCTCTACACTTGCAAGAAAAACAAAATACAATGGAACAATTACACAGAAATTCAAACAAAGAATTTACACCATCAAAGAGTAAGGAAAGAATTCACCTGATGATCCAAGAATCATATACAAAGTGAAGAATATACCAGGTTGAATGAATTATGACATGCAGAATCAATGCCCTTTCCTTAAACTTTGAAAAGATTTAACTTGCTTCACTAAACTTAGTGACCTATAATGGTTTGGATGGAAGCAAGAATGTTAGAACCACAAAGAATGCCCTTTTAACTTGTTACAAAGCTCTCAGAATGTTTAGTGCTCAAAAATCAATTTGTATTTCGTTAGTCTTTTCACAAAAGGCAAGGTTCTATTTATATAAAACAGCTGTAACAGAAATAATCGATTAATTCGGCTCCAGTAATCGATTAATTAGCAAATGTAATCGATTACATACGCCCCCATAATCGATTAAAGTGTTCTAAATAAGTTCCGGGTTACAGCAAGAATATATTTAATCGATTATCCCGATGTGTAATCGATTAAACCAGACTTTATAAAATTCAGGTTTGTGAAGAGTAATCGATTACGAAATATGGTAATCGATTAAGACAGAAATGCATAAACCATGAATGAACTATGTAATAGATTACAACCAATTGGTAATCGATTAAGACAGAAAGATCTTATTTTCAAAATAGCTTGGTAATCGATTACAAGCAAATGGTAATCGATTAAACCAGTCACTCATTTAAATCTGGATGAATGCAATGGTGAAATAATCGATTAAAACGATGCAATAATCGATTAATTTCTTCTTAACTTATTTCTAGAAATTCTGAAGAACAATGTAATCGATTAAAACACTTAGAACTATTTTTCCAAAAAGCTTTACTTATTTTTTAAGTTTCCAATCAATTACTTAAGCTTTTATGATGTAATGCATGAATGATTATCAATGGTATGCATATAGAAACTTGGATCATCAGAAGGCTTCCTTTCCTTTTACATTGAATCACAATTTTGATCTTCAGGCCTTCAAGCCTTCAAGCATGTTGAAAGCCAAAACCTTTCCAAGTCTTTACAAGTCTCTAATCTTCAAAAAGCTCCCCCTTAGTTCAGCAATCTTTCAAATCAACACAAAAGCCATATTACAACATAGATTTCTGAGTAAAGATCTAATAGATACTCCATTCGTTATTTCACCAATTATGTTGTCAAGAGAAAGATATCTAGTAGTTCTCTAGTCCTTAGGCATTTGAGGGGGTGTTGACTGATTAATTTCTTCATTTTGTTCATCATTTTCCCTTTCATTTGATCCATTTATTTGCACATACTCTTCTATAGGACCTGCATCATTATCACAGCTCTTTTCCTCTTTTCCTCTTCTATAAGACTCTATATGCTTTGCTTTGTAATGAATATCCGAGAAAAATGGCTTCATCACCTTTGCATCAAAATTGCCAAGTGACTCCTTTCCATTATTTAAAACAAAACATTTGCAACCAAAATGCTCTTAGGTGAGAGATGTTTAGTTTCAACCTTTATATAGTTCATAAGAAGTTTTTTTTAAAATAGGCCTTATGAGTAATATATTTAAAGTGTAGCAAACAGTACTACTGCATCAGCCCAAAAATGTTTTGGCAAATTTGTCTCATTAAGAAGAGTTATAGCTCGTTCTTCAAGAGATCTATTTTTCCTCTCCACAACACCATTTTGCTGAGGTGTTCTTGGAGCTGAAAAATTGTGGTTTATTCCATTTTCTTCACAGAACATTTCAAAATGGTAATTTTGGAATTCACCACCATGATCACTTCTTATTGATATAAATTTGCTTACTTTTCATTTTGAACAAGCTTGGCTAATTTTTTGAAAGCAATGAAAGCATCGTTCTTGGATCTTAAAAACAAAGTCCATGTGAATCTAAAATAGTTATCAACTATTACAAGCCCATAATAACTGCTTCCTAAGTTCATAGTTCTAGAAGGACCAAACAAATCCATGTGAAGCAACTCTAGGGGCTTGAGGTAGAAACAAGGTTTTTATTTTGAAAAGAAATCTTAGTTTGTTTCCCCTTTTGACAAGCATCACAAAATCTGTCATTTTCAAACTTAAGTTTAGGTAAACCAATAACTAAATCTTTTTTAATAAGCTTGTTCACGTGATGAATGTTAATGTGACTAGCTCTCCTATGCCATAGCCATGATTCATCAACCTTACTAGACAATTCATGTTGTGAATGAATGCATGATCTATAGAGAGTAAGTAGATGTTACCCTTTCGTTTACCTACATGGATAACCTCACCGGGTTGACCATCACATATCAAGTAGTAATTGTTATTGAAGGAAACATTGAGTCCTTTATAACATAATTGGCTTATACTTAGGAGATTGTGCTTTAAATCTTCCACATAGAGAACATTCCTATTATCTTGCCTTTATTGTTGTCTCCATAAGTGACAAATCCTCCATCCTTCAAAGTCGGATTTGTAAGCATGGACATGTCACCTGTCATGTGTCTAGAGTATCCACTGTCTAATTACTATAATGATGATTTTGCTCTAAGACACACATGCAACAATCAAATTAAGTGGCAAAAAAAGGTACCCAATTAAGGTTGGGTCCATAAGGGTTAGTTATTGTTTTTTTCTTTGGAACCCAAATGTAGTTTCCATTAGACACATAGAATCTTCTAGCATAACACTTATGAGATGTGTGACCTTCCTTTTTGCAGTAATTACAAATAACAGATTTTGATTTTCTTTCAAAATGAGTCAATTTGGTATGCTTAGTTTTTGAATGACCTTTTTGATTAATCTGTTTTGGAGGTACAAACTTGGTGTTTTCAAAAGGTTTTGATTGATGTTTGTAACCCAAATTAGATTTATCTCCAACATACTTTTGTACACTTATCATTTAATTCAAATTGTATTTTCCTCTATAGAATCTTTTCAAAAGATCAACCAAATAAGAATTTTCGAAAAGTAATAACATATATTTTTTAGATTGACTCTTTTTGAAATCATCAAACTCTTTTTGCAAGGCATTGTATTTATAATAATGTGGAACCATGGCTGGAAGACTCATTTTCCATATCGAAAATGTAAAAAAATGGTTGGAAAAATAATATCATTAACGTGCACCAACACATCATCAATAACTCCAAGTGGAAGCGAAACATTCTTGTTGGTTAAGTGAATGACAACACCAGAGGGTTTCAAATCACCAAGATGTAATGACCCGTAAACTGATATGGGCATAACACTAATCGATGCTCTAAGGTCAAGCATTGCATCTGTAAAAGTGCAATCTTTAATGTGCAAGGGAAAGTGAAAGTTCCAGGATCTTTGTACTTCTGTGGCAAGGTGGATGGTGGAATGGAAGCAACAATTTTGCTATGTATAAGTGCAGAAACATTTATGTCCATCTTCACTTGCTCATTTCCCTTCAGCTTCCTCTTGTGGGTGCACAAATCCTTCAAGAACTTTGCATATTTTGGAATCTGTTTGATGACATCCAAGAGGGAAATGTTAACTTCCACCCTCCTAAAAGTCTCAAAAAGATCATAATCAAGCTCCATTTTTTTTGCAGGAATGGATCTAGAAGGAATCTGTTTTTGATCATAATCTATTTTGGAACTTTCATCAATTTTGGCACTAGCATATGTTGAATTTGGAAGCTCCTTGCCACTCCTCAAGGTAATAGCACTCACATTCTCTGGATTAATAATTGGTTGTGCTGGAATTTTGCTAGAACCTTGTTGCTGCATCTGGTTGACAGTTGTAGCTAACTGTCTAATCTTAGTCTGCAAGTCTTGGATGGTGGCACTCACATTTTGTTGAAACTAAATATTGTTGGTTGTCATTTTCTTCATCAAGTTCTCCAAGGAAGGTCCAAAACTGCTATGCATATGTTGTGCAGGTGTAGGTGCAGATTGTTGTAATTGTTGCTGTTGTCTGAACAAGGGAGCTTGGTATTTACATATGGAGGGTTGTATTGCTACTGTTGATTTAGCATTTTTAGTTTAGTATTGTCTACTTTTCTTAGCTTATTTGATTTCTCTTAGATTCTTATTTTCTTACTTTAACTCAGTTTTGGTCTTAGGCAAATAATTGGGCTTAATTGATATTGTTGTTTATTTTCAGATTTTGTGCTTACTTGACCTATCTACATTGTGAAGGATCTAGAGGATTCTACAGAACTCCAAATGGAGCATATAACTAATCCCTGGAAAGATAAGGAAACGAGCTACAATTTTGTTAGAGATAAGATTAGGCCAATTCTGCCAGTTTGAGGGTCAAATTAGGCTTGGAAGTTAGAACAGTTGCACTTAAGTTTTGGATTGCAAGTTTGGGTTTTGATTGGTGTAGTTTGCATAATTAGTTAGTTTAGATGGGCCTAATCAGAGCCCATCCTTCATTATGTTCGGTCACTATATATTAGTGTAGCTAGGAGTTACTTGGAAGAGGGAAAAAACATGATTTCTAGCTTCTCGTGGAAGTTTTCATAATTAAAATCTTTTCTCTCAACTGTTCTTCCTTTTTCTTCTTACTTTCATCTCCGTTCTTCTATTTTATTACACAAAATTTGTGGCTCTTCCACTAATGATGATCATGGAAGACTAAACAATCAATCAATCCAAGGATCCAGTCCAAGCAAGGGGAATTTCAGTTCTTGATAAGTTGTTAGCATATAGTAGTTTTTAGGATAAGATAATTAAGAAATTAAAGATAAAATATCAAATAAAGGCTTTAAATAGATATAAATTATCTTATCATTAATTTTATTATTAATTATTGTTATTTTAATATTTAGGAGCAATAAATAGAAGAAAAGAAGCAAAATAAAGAAGCAACTGAAATATGAAAACTGAATAAGATAAGATAATAACAAA
>PYAF01003845.1:24507-37563 GCA_007407185.1 Glycine tomentella
GAGAAAATATGTGATAAAAGTAAATTATTCATGCATTTTCATATGCATATGCCTGGCGGGGGCTAGTCCGTGAAGTTGTTTGTCAGATAGCTGAACTGAGTCCACGCGTTCAAAGGAGTTATGAACTGGGGGGTAGTTGAGACAGTGAGGACCACACCACCATGATGATCACATAGGTGGAGGTGACATTCCTATGCGCCACTGGGCTACCCTGACTGGATGGATAAGTTCTGTGCCACAGAGAGAGAGTGGGGTTATCTTGACTATGGTACCATTTATTGAGAACCTGAGATCTTAGTCATGCATCATATAAAGAAGATGAGCATGCATTACTTGATGGGTATGTTGTATATCTATGTGTTGCATGAATGGTATGATTTGAACTATGTGCTGTGTAGATGGTGTGATTTAATTTGTAGGTGAATCATGCGTGCATATTATATTATTATAACCATCTGGATATATTTTCTTTTATAGATGCTTCTATTCAAACTATGTTTATCATATACTTACCCTATTTTATGTCTGTGGTTGACACCTGTGATGACCCTAATTTATTTGGGCGAGTAGAGGAACAGTGAAGCATAAACTGTAGATGATATTGAAGAAGGTGTGATGAAGAAGCTTTGATGAACTGTATGCTGTGATTTGTGATTTTTCTGTTGGCGTAATTGTATTAGACCGTCTGTATGTTATTTTGGACAATATATTTGGGACAGTATTATGAACTGTATTATTATTATTATTTTGGATTTTAAAACGAACGTTTAACGATAAAGAGCTTATTCACGATATTGATGGTTAAAACTTGAAGCAAGAAGAAAAGAATTTTTCGTGAAATTTATAACTAAGATAATTCTAATACAAAGTGGACACGGGATTTCATCTAAAATCAATCAAGCACGAGAGAGCAAAAGGAGGCGTTACACCAAAAGCCAATGTGAACTCTTGTGTGGATTGGATTGATATTAATGAATGTTATTATGATTGCTTCTCTTTATCTTGTTCTTCAATTTTAAATTCCGTTGATAGAATTGATCACTCTATTAGAGGTACTAAGTGCTTTAATTCACAATAGGGATATTGGGGTTTTAGTTTCTGAAAGCGATAAAGTGACAGTTTGACATTACCTAGGGATAGGGATGAAGAATTGCAAAGTTTTATATGTCAGCTTAAAGCTTAATCCGAAAGGGGGTTACTAAGGAATTAGAATTCTTAATTAGGATTAAAGGGTTAAAAAGAACGAGGAATCTAGGTTTAACCAATTAATTAAGGTGTATCTTTGAGTAATTGTAGTAATTAAAATTAATTATCAATTCAATTAAACAAGTAGGGATCAGAGGTGATTGAGTTTTTACCGCAATTATTTTTCATCATTGTAACGCCTAATTTTCCTTTGCTTATTATTTATTATTTTTAATTTATGCTTTATTATTTTTTTCTTCTTAAATAATTCGATTACATAAAATTAATATTCTAAGCGAGCGATTTAACCTACTACGTTTGTGAGTTCATTATAACATACAGTCCAAGCATAGGTTAATATAAACAGTCCATGTACAGTCCAAAATATATCGTCTCAAAATAATATACAAACAGTCAAAGACAAAATACAGATCAACATAAAATCATAATCACAGCACACAGTTCATCCAGCTCCTTCATCACCCGTTCTTCCACAGCATCCATAGTTTACTGTTCCTCTGCTCGCCCAAGTAAATTGGGGTCATCACAGGTGTCAACCACAAACACAAATAGGGTAAGTTCAAGATAAACAAAGTTTAAATATCAGAATAATTTCATCAATAACCAACATAACATTTATTATAAAAATTGCATGAAAATGCATGATGCATGATTTATCAACTTTTCAACACATGGCCATAGTCAAGATAGCCCCATCCCAGTGGCACAGATTGGATCGACCAGTCAGGGTAGGTCAGTGTTGCAAAAGGACTCACACCCACACAACATGTGATCATCATGGGTAGGTGATCTCCCCACTGTGGCTACCCCCCAGCTTAGACACTACTTGTCTAAACGCTCGTCTCAATCCTTAGCTATCTGACACCTCCTCTTGAGGTCAACATCGCGGCTTAACCCCCGCAGGGCAACACGGCTTAACCCCCGTAGGGCATATGCATATGAATGAAACACGCATGATTAATAATTCTCATATATCATCATCCATATTATTATTCCGTTAGTATCTCTATAAACCAAAGGTCATCATATTCAAAGACACATCGATAATGATTATTCCATATGCACAACTTTGTTTCATTCATCACATAAAATTTTATAAATCACACATCACCATACGATTTTTAAGCCTTAAGCAAAAACATTTCATTAGCCACTTAATAATCAATCTTAGTTGCATAAACACTTGAATGAACGATGTAAAACTTTATTCCACACAGCGTACAAATCAGTCAAATATTTGTATTCATTCAAGAGTTCACAATCATTCTAGCCATATATTTCTTAGAACAAATAATAATACATCAAAGCTTAAACATTTTTAGGTTAACATAGTAAACATAATAAATATGATTACAACATATAAAAATTAATACGTATACTTAGGAATTTTAGAAATTTATAGAATAAAAACATAAACTTTAGTGAAACATTTGCTATATATATAATACTATATTTCACATGGTTTATTTATTCTTTCAAATGGTTCATAATACTCAAAAGTTTAATCCTCTTAATCATTCCTTTACCTAGTTAAATTAAATTTATTCTTTCAATCCATTCTTTATTATTCTAAAATCAAATCAATTATTTTCCAAAATAGTTATACTACTTATGATTTTAAATTACTTAACTTCCATCTAGATTTAAATTATTTAGTCACTTATAATCTTAGACTCAAATTACTTAACTACATATCCATTAATTCATCACACATAGTAAATAGGCTTAAATTTCTTTTAGAGTAATTATAAATCATAGCAAAATTCATATTTAAACTTTGCTTATCAAGAACTTCCCATACCTTTCTTGCCTTAAATTTGGACAGCCTTTGCTTCTTTTTCCTTTGAGTTCCACATGAGATTTGCTAAAGATAGTGGTCTTGGTTTTCTTCTTTATGTACAAGGAATAATTTGAAAGTGATAGCAAAGTCAAGGCAAGAAGGATACTAAAGGAGTATGGCATGGCTACTTCTTGATTTGGTGTTGGAAAAGTTTTGAAATTGTTTTGAAAGTGACAAAGGATTGCACAGCCACTACTTGTTTTGTTTAGGAAGTATTTTGCAAATGCTTTTGAAAGGAACCAGGGGCTGGACGTTCACTTGGTGTGCACGGTCCCCACCTTGGTTTTATATAAAGCTTTTGCCTTTTGCCTTCCAATAATTCTACAAATATCTTCCTTAAGTAATTATGACTTGCTTTTGATTTGCTTAATTACTATTGGCTAATGAATTATTTGCTTACAAGTGGCTTTCTTCTTGAGAATTCTACATCCTACTTAGTTTTGTTTTGCACGTGCAACTCCAATATGAAAGCCATTCCCTTTGTTTTGTTTTCCAACCGTGGAATGCTTTGATTTTAATAAGCTTTTGCATTTTGAAATATCTTAAGGCATTAATGGCTACTTTCCACATGGACCAATGAAAATTTTCAAGCTTTCTTAATGATTCATGAATCCATTCTTGACTTTTTCTCAAAGCTTGCTCCTTTGATAGTGTATTATACGGCCAAAGCTTGTTTTTAAGAAACCATATCAATAAATTTTGCTTTATCACATATAATAACTAAATTCTAATTTCTTATTGGTCCATTTCACTTTTAATTAGTAAAATTACTAAACTAGCTTATTTAAGCAGTCCATTTATCCTATAATTAAGAGAAAATCCTATAGAGTATATCCATCATTTTCCTGTGATTTTCAAATACTTGAGTTAGTCTGTATTGAGCTCTTTTCAAAATTTCTATTCAAATTCCTAGAAATTCTAATTCATAGTTTCTTGTCATCCGCTTTGTTGAGAATTTATTTACTAGGGGTATATTATCCTTCCTCAGGTTCTTACAGGATTCCAAAAATTATAATGGACATTTTGAGGGTAAAGGGTATTTTGGTCATTTTTAAAATATCTAGGGGCGTTTTCGTCATTTTTCCTTGAACTAATTTTTGTAAAATAAAAATCGATATTACTAATTTAATAAGAAAATCTAACAAATATATCTTAAAAATGAGGGTGTTACAATCATTACATAACTTTTTTTTTAATTCAAAATTAATTATGTTTTCAATATATTCC
This sequence comes from Glycine tomentella, assembly GCA_007407185.1. Classification (NCBI taxonomy): domain Eukaryota; kingdom Viridiplantae; phylum Streptophyta; class Magnoliopsida; order Fabales; family Fabaceae; genus Glycine; species Glycine tomentella. The sequence continues at coordinate 28,781 of PYAF01003845.1, forward strand.
AAGTTACAATACAAAACCATAAATCAATTTTATTTCTATTTTATTTCTTCCAATTTTAAGATAATAATTACAATTATTTTAGTGCCTCAATCCTCGTGAAACGATACTCTACTTATCAAATTATTACTTGAACGATCAGTACACTTGCCGTGAGTTACGCATCAGTTTATTGACGCAACAGTTTTTATTTGGTATTTTAATTTCTGTGAATGTTTATCTTCCTCTACAATCCTCTTTTTGATTTTCATGATTATGAGTATGCTTAAGACTGAAAACATATTAGGTTATGAATTTATTTCTTATTTTTTAATTTTCATCACAGATTGTTTGGATGATGTTTCAACCTAGTTTGTGATTTCAATTGATTTAGGTGTTAAATCGATTGAACCGCTTCTGATGATATTGAATGAACCTTCATAATATGATCATCATCTAAGAACTGTGATAATTTGCATTGCTTGGTTTGGTGAATTGGATTGATATCCTTGAATCTGTTTTACAACATCTTTTATCAATTATGTTAGTTTCTGCATTTTTCTTCACTTGTTGTTTGTGTTTCTGCAATTTCTGTTCACTATCTGCAAACTGTTTGATAAAATCTCCCTGCTGTTTATAAGTAGATTAAGTCAGGAACTAAGTTGGATTGTATCTCTGATTTGACCTAGGTTAACTCTGTGCTACAAAATTATCTTAATTCCATTTTTATTTTTGTAGAAATTTGACAGTTGTGATCACTGTCTGAATGGTTGTAGTTGTTGTGTTTGTTGTTGTTGTCATGAACCAGGACCATATCTCAAGTTTGGATGATCCCTCCAACCAAGATGATAAGTGTTGGAGTAAGGATTATACTATTGTTGTTGATGTTTGAATGGTTGTCCAAGTTTTATGGCAAAAACTTCAGCAGTTTATTCTGTTTCTTGGAGAGTAGGACATGTATCTGTTGGATGATCTAGCGCACGACAGATACCACATAGTCTTGGTTGATTGGTTGCCATCACATTCTATTATTTACCAAAGGCAAGTTGTCTCACAAGGGATTCTAATTCTTTCATTTTATTCTCCAACCTCTTTGCAACCATAGAAACATAAACTTCATTTGCAGCAGCCTTGGATGGTGCAGCTACTCTAGTACCAAATTGCTGGTAATTTGCTGCCATGTTGGAAATTAATTGCCTTGCAGCAATGAGAGTCTTTTCCATTAAAGTGCCTCCATTGACTGCGTCAATCATATTCATGTCCATTAACATCAATCCTTCATAAAAATACCGGAACAAGAATTTCTCACTGATTTGATGGTGAGGACAGGTAGCACACAACTTGTTGAACCTCTTCCAATACTCATGTAATGTCTCTCTAGGTAGTTGCCTTATACCATAAATTTATTTCTGGATGGATGCTATTCTGGATGCAAGGAAGAATTTCTCTTAAAATCTTCTCTTCATATATGTCCAAGTGTAGATAGGATCTGGTTGAAGGTACAACTAGGTCTTAGCCACACCATCAAGAGAGAATGAAAATGCCTTAATTTTTACATAGTTCTCATGAATGTCATGTGGTTGCATTGTGGAACACACTACATAAAACCAATGTTATTAAAACCGGCCTGGTCGAGGTAGTGGATCAGTGGTCCACTGGTGAGTCAATAATTGGCCCAGTTTGACCCGGTATATATTAAAAATTAAAAATTATATATTTATCTATTATATATAAGTATATAACTAACATTATTTGGGTAAAAAAAGCTCATTCATACTCCTAAATAAAAAATAACTATTGTTAATAATCCAATTTTTTTATAAGAAAAAAAAAGTGAACCAGGCCAGGGCGAACTGGTCCAACTGGTCGGGTTTGGCTGGTTTTGACCGGGTCAATTGCATAATCAGTCCAATTGTAGAACCAGGCCGGTTATGCTACCGGGTCCCGGTCCAACTGGGCCGGGCGATTTTAAGAACTATGCATGAAACTCCTTAGGATGTTTATGTGGATCTTCACCTGCAAGACCATGAAACTTTGAAAGCAAATGGATTAGTCCAGACTTTAGCTCATAACTAGCCTCTATCTCAGGATATTGCATACACCAAGTTTGATAAACAACATCAGGTGTAGCCAATTCCTTAAGAGTTCAATTGTTATTAGCCATTGTATTAACAACAATTTAGAATCAAAATGTTCAAAATTAGAAACAGAAGGTTCAGAAATAGAAAACTCAGAAAAATAATGCTCATAATACACTATACTATTATCCAGAACTACACTATCATACACAACTACACTTCTATTATCTTTGCTCAACCTGTGAAATGTACTATCTATTTCAGGATCATCTGAATGCAAGTCACTTGGTTTGGACCTAGTCATGCACAGTTCAACTCGTCAGTGATAGAAATCACGGAAATAACAGACAACTACTCTACCATAACAATATTCACAATATTTGCTGAAATGATATAGAAAATGAAAAACTATCCCAATCAATTTAAATTAAATATTCAAAAATACCACAGTAAATGTCTAAAAATCCTTTTTGATTTTTGTAATTTTTTTCTATCTATATATAAATCAATCAATTAATGTATCTATCTGTCTATCTATTAATCAATCAATCTATCAATTTATCTATCTTTCATCTATATCTATCTATCTATCTATCAATCAATCTATCTATCTATCTTCTATCTATCTATCTATCTTTTTATCAATCTATTTATCTTTCATCTATATATTTATCTATCAATCTACTTTTCTACAAAAAGATTTTTATCAATAGACATATGCAATTATACTATACTATTATCAATTGTACCTATAATATTATCTAATTAGGAGTGGATTAAATTGGCACACAATGAACCGTATCCCAGATGCAAGTTTTGATAACGACTGTCAAATCGCTACAAAACAAATAAAACTAAGATAATTTTATAGCACAAGATTAACCTAGGTCGACTCAAAGATACAATCTAATTTGGTTCCTGACTTAATCCACTTATAAACTGCAGAGGGATTTTATCAAAAAGTTTGGAGACAGTAAACAAAAATTGCATAAACACAAACAAGAATTGAAGAAAAAATGCATAAACTAACAGAATTGATAAAAGATGTTGTAAAACAGATTCAAGAATATCAATCCAATTCACCAAAAAAAGTAATGTGAATTATCATAGTTCTCAGATAACGATCATATTATGAAGTTTCATTCAATATCATTAGAAGTAGTTCAATCAAATTAACTCCTAAATCAATTGAAATCATAATCCAGATTGAAATATCATCCAAACTAACCAATTATGCTAATTACACTAATCAAAACCCAAACTCGCAGCCCAAAACTCAAGTGCAGAGGTTCTGAATTCCAAGCCTAATTTGACCCTCAATCCGACAAAATTGGCCCAATCTTATTTGTGAAATAATTGTGGCTCTTTTCCTTAACTTTACAAGTGCTACTCATATGCTCAATTTGGAGTTATGTAGAATCCTCAAGATCCTGCACAAGGAAGATAGGTTAAGTAAGCACAAAATCTAAAAATAAGTAACAATTATCAATTAAGCCCAATTATTTGCTTAAGACCATAATTGAGTTAAAGTGAGAAAATAAGAATCCCAAAGAAGTCAAATAAGCTAAAAGTGGACGACTATTTTATAACAATGTGTTGGACACTAGATATTACTTATTAATAGAACATTTTTCACTTGACGATTGGACGCATAATAACTAGAGTCATAGAGTAAGAAATAATACCAAGTGTTTTCTTATGTAGTGGGTCTTGTTCACTTAGAAATAACTCATTAGTTTATCAACAATTTATACCTTTGAAATCATCAAAATCATGGGCAAGGATGGATTGTCCAGTTGTATCATTGGATCGTCGAGTCCTAACATAGTTTGGGATGATGTAATCCTTTTTTATTTGATTACACTATTTGTTTTGAAAAATAAAATATTCTTGGTTAAACTATGAAATTCACATGCATAGGAAAAGAAAAAGGGAAAATTGTACAAAATCTTGTTTTAGTTGTAGAAATCTTCACTATCCTTCATCCTTTATTGCTATTTGTTGGTGTTCACATTGGAAAACTTTAAATCCAATGATGTCATGTCAACCATTTATAAGATTATACTCCATCTATAACCCTTTATGTAAGAAACAATTAACTAATTCATCAAGACCAATAAAAGAAGGTAAGTTAGTGATGGAGGTCCATGGCAAGCTAAAGGTCTAGAAGGAGAGCTTGGAGCACTTCCTTTGGTGAGCTTTAAAGGACCCATGATAAGAGCTAGAACCCAAGCACTTCAAGACCACATCAAGGCTAACTTGGATAAGCAAGAGGAAGCACACCAACTTAAGGATAACAAGGGCTGAATTTTAATGTCTCAAGTTCAATTTAATTCCAATTAAATTCATCACTTGTTAGAAGCAAAAGTAGCAACAATAAAAAGGCTTTTTAGTGCAATTATGTAAAGAGGTGTAGGTGCACTTGTCTGTAATTTTTATAGCAACTTAGTAAATTAGTTGGCTTGATTGTGCATTCTTAGTAAAATATTTTTCTATTCTTCTTAGCTTATTTGACTTCTCTTGGGCTTTTATTTTCTCATTCTAATTCAGTTTTTGTCTTAGGCAAGCAAGTGAGCTTATTTTCGGATTTTATGCTCACTTGACCTATCTTCCTTGTGTAGGACCTATAGAGCTCTATAGAACTCCAAATGGAGCATATGAGTAATCCTTGGAAAGATAACGAAAATATCTACAAGGTTGCCAGAGATAAGCCAAGGCCAATTCTGTCATTTGGAGGGTCATTTTATGCTTGGAAGTCAGAACCACTGCACTTGAATTTTGGACTGCGAGTTGGATTTTTTTTGTGTAATTAGCATAATTAATAAGTTTCCAATCCTTCCTTCTGACTTAGTCACTATATGCTAGTGCAATTAGTTAGTGAAACACATATTACATTTTAGCACAAACAAAATTTACATTACACTTTAGAAATTTCCAGAATTAAAACATTTTCTCTAAAAAAAAAAATTAGAAAATATATATATATATACTTTTTTATCAAAACAAAATAAAAATACCCCACACTTGCTTGAAACCCACTCCCAAAACAATTCCAAAGCCCCTTTTCTCCCTAAAGCTAGGATAACATGGTCTTCCATTTTTTAGTTTTCAATGAGCTATACAGGAAAGAAAAGGTTAAAGGCTCAAAAAGGGTGATAAAAGATATCAATGCAAGGATAGGTTTATTTGGCTTGTGGTTAAAAGAAAGAAGGCCTAAATCATCTCAATCAAAGCATATGCAACAAGGAATGTCAAAAGAGGCAAGTCAAAACATAGAGTAATCTAGCACAAGGGTGAAATCACACATGAAAGAACATATCCACAAAGGCCCAAAAACTCACAAGGCACTATTCTATCACACATTATCCATCTTAAATTCTATTTTTCAAGCCTACTTATCACTTCAACAAATTGCAACAATGATTCACATCAAACATGAAACATCTCAATCCAACCAAAATTTGTATATTTCTCACAATTTATACAAGTTAAAAATCCTATGAAAAATATGAAAAAGTGCCTAAATTCTATATTACTTTTTTTCTTGATGTAAAAACAGACATAACAGTAAACAACAAACAAAAATGTAAACAGATAGAAAATAGACAGAAAATAACATACATACTTAAACACTAAAACAGAAAATACAACACAAATAGACAAACAGAAAACAGAAAATAGACAAAAACAAAATACCGACAACTAAACCAAAAACGGAATGTAAAAACAGAAACATAAATATATAGAAACAGAAAATAGATAATAGATTGAAAACAATAAACAGACTTAAACTAAAATAGAAAACAGTTTAACTAAAATAGAAAACAGATTTTGTAATCTTTCACCCCACACTTGAAATGCACATTGTCCTCAATGTAAGCATACAAAGAAATGCAAACAAAGAGACAACAAATAATAGAAGGGAAAAGGCAATTTCTCAAATGTCATTCAAGACGCATCATCACATAAAATTGGCAAGACCAAAGAGATGTCCGCCACAAGCTCCTCCTCCACTTGAGGGCTCTCACGAAATACTTTGAGTTGGTGACCATTGATCTTGAAGACTTTGCTGTTAACTTCATTTTTAATTTCAAATGCACCATGGGGAAAAACATTAGTAATAACAAAAGGTCCATCTCATCTAGATCGAAGTTTACCGGAAATAAGCTTAAGGCGAGAGCTAAACAAGAACATTTTTTGGCCACTATGGAACTCCTTCCTAAGAATCCTAAAATCATGAAATCTCTTCATTTTCTCCTTGTAAATCTTGGAGTTTTCATAGGCTTCTAAGCGGATCTCTTCAAGTTCTTGCAACTGAAGCTTCCTTTCCATATCCACTTCATCAAATGCCATGTTACAACTTTTCACCACCAAATATGCACGGTGCTCAATCTCCACCAGAAGGTGGCATGACTTACCAAAAACCACCCTATAGGGAGACATCCCCAAAGATGTTCGGTAAGCGATCCTGTGAGCCCATAAAGCATCCTCAAGTAGCTTGCTCCAATCCTTCCTATTGGGTTGCACCACCTTTTGTAACACTTGCTTGATCTTTCTGTTAAACACCTTTGCTTGCCCATTAGTTTGGGGATGATAAGCTGTAGCAACTCTATGTACAACCCCATACTTTTGAAGTAAGGATGCCAATGACCGATTACAAAAGTGGCTCCCCGGTCACTGATAATGGGTCTAGGCACACCAAACTTGCAAAAAATGTTGGATCTCACAAAATCCACAACAACTTTAGAATCATAGTTCTGGTGGCCTTAGCTTCAACCCATCTAGAGACATAATCAACAGCAAGCAAAATATATGAAAAACCATGAGAAACAGGAAAGGGACCCCTAAAATCAATACCCCACACAAAAAATCTCACAAAAAATAATGGGTTGCTGGGGCATCTCATGCCTATGTGTAATGGTTCCTCTTGCTCTCTGACACTGCTCACAAGTGGTGGTAAAATGATGAGTATCTCTAAACAAGGTGGGCCAAAAGAACCCAGAGTCTAATACCCTCCTAGCGGTCTGCTGAGGACCAAAATGACCTCCGGTAGGTGTGGCATGACAAAACTGAAGAATAGACTGAATCTCATGATTTGGCACACACCTACGAATCACTTGGTCACTACCAAATCTCCACAAATAAGGATCATCCCACACATAATATTTAGCATCACTCTTAAGTTTATCTATTTGGGACCTAGATGCATGAGGTGGGACAACAGATGCAACAATAAAATTCATAATGTCAGCAAACCAAGGTGTGACATGCGATGAATGCAAATGCATCAAATGCTCATCAGGGAAATTATCACAAATAGGAAAGGACTCAAGAAGTCCCTCAATCTTACTCAAATGATCATCAACCAAGTTTTCTGCACCACTTTTGTCCTTAATCTCAATGTCAAACTCCTGAAGAAGAAGCATCCACCTAATCAATCTAGGTTTAGCATCAGGCTTCTTCAACAAGGTGTAATGTAAATTTTGTTTGTGCTAAAATGTAATGTGTGTTTCACTAACTAATTGCACTAGCATATAGTGACTAAGTTGGAAGGAAAGAATGGACCATGAGAAGGCCCATCCAAACTTATTAATTATGCTAATTACACCAATAAAAATCCAACTCGCAGCCTAAAATTCAAGTGCAGTGGTTCTAACTTTCAAGCCTAAAATGACCCTCCAAATGACAGAATTGACCTCGACTTATCTTTAACAAACTTGTAGATCTTTTCCTTATCTTTCCAAGGACTACTCATATGCTCCATTCGGAGTTCTGTAGAGCTCTGTAGGTCTTGCACAAGGAAGATAGATCAAGTGAGCATAAAATCCGAAAATAAGCAACAAATAGCAATTAAGCCCACTTGCTTGCCTAAGACAAAACCTGAATTAGGATGAGAAAATAAAAGTCCAAGAGAAGGAAAAGCTAAGAAGAATAGAAAAATATTTAACTAAGAACGCCCAATCAAAATACCCCACACTTAAATATTTTCACTCCTGGGCAAAACTGAAAGAAAAATTCAAACTAAAGTAAACCAAAAACTAAAAAAAAAAGTATAAACAAGGCACGCAAACTTTTCAATGGATCATAACAATGCACAAAGTGAGAAAGATGAAAGATGGAAGAATGATATCAAAGTAACAAACAATCCATGAAAACATGATCATAAAGTGCAAAGTGAAAAAGTAGTCAAGTTAAAATTAAGAATGCACCAAGGTGATAGAAATCTCTCAAAGAACAACACTCAACCTCATCTAATGTGTACGGGTTTGTGTTTACAGTCAAACACAAACAGCACATAGCAAACATCTCATGCACATAGCACAGAGCAAACATACAGTCCTCAGAAAACAAACCATAGCTCTGATACCACAATTGTAACAACCGTTTCTACTTCGCTTTTATTTCGTATTTATTTTTATTTAAGAAAAATAGAAAGAATGAAAGTTCCAAAGAATCTTGGTTTATTTTAAAAACGAATTTAGAGATTAAAGTTCCAATGAAAATTTCGTTGTTTTACGAACGAGTTCTACGCGTTATTTAAATTAAATAGCTCATAACGTTCATACAGTCCATTCATTATTACTTATCCAGAGTCCCATATATAAACAGTCCACAATACAGCACAAGCATAGATCATCAAAATCAGGCAAACAACACATAATCTTCATCCTATCTTCTCGTACGGCATCCATATCACTGCTTTTCTGCTCGCCCACAATGTGGGGTCAT
>PYAF01003845.1:70788-96955 GCA_007407185.1 Glycine tomentella
CCTAAAAATTATTGTTTAGGGTTTTCGGACCCCAATCATATTAATAATGTGTTGTCTAAAAGCACTTTATCCAATACTGAGATTCCCACAATTTCTAAAGTCATTTGGTCAGTGTTTGACCTCAAGGGTATTTGGGTATTTTGGTAATTTCACCACTTACCCTAGGGCAAAATCGTCATTTTCTAAAAATGTTCAGGGAAACTCTGTATGCATCACCCTAAGGGTATGCTGATCATTTTCCAACCATCCAAGAGTATTTATAAAATTTTCTCCTTAATATATCTTGTTGGCATACCTAGGGGTATTTTGGTCTTTTCTCCCAAATCTTTTATACTGCCTTGAATTAACATTTATCCCCAGTAATTGACTGTGATTCCAAAATTTTTGGGGTGTTACATAAACAGCCTCATTCAAGAGAAGAGTTGAATGCTCTGTTTTGAAGTTGAATTGAAGATTGACTTCCATTACAAGGAAAATCAGGGCAAAAGGTGTTAAGACTCAGGTCAATAACACATCATTTGGTATCTAGAGCTTAATCCTTGTGGGATTCTTCTTCAATTTCAGTTTTAGATTTTCTACAAAGGTAAAATTCTGCATAATTTCTGAAAACGAAATTCCATTTCAATTCCTTGTTTCTTGTTGTTTTCCTTTCATTCTTGGTGGTTTGGGTTTGTTGTGTGTTCAGCCACAAAATCTTAGTGTTTTCTTCAAGTTCTATGTGATTTCATGCTCTTATGTTCTTCATGTGTTCTTCATATTTTTCTGATTTTCTAGTCTTGATTCTTGTCAACTTTTGTTTGTAGTGTTTTTGGTGATGTATGACCACTTGTTTTGATTCTACTCTCATGCCTAAACTGAATTGAGTTATTAGAAGCAAATTTTACAGTTGTTATACATCATATTTTAGTGATTCATTGAATTTCTTAAGGATTTTTGAACTTGTTCAAAAGAAAAACAAAAGCTGAAAAAAATTTGTGAAAGAAAATACATCAAGTATACAACCAAAGACATTATTGATTAGTGGCTGGAAAAAAGTGAAAGAAAACAGAATTTAGAAGCAAAATTACAAAATTTCAAGTTCCAAAAATTTTCCTTTGAACAACAAAATCAAGTGAACTTGTATAACATGCAAAGTTGATGAAATTTGGCTTTTAGCAATTGAATTTGATTGGCATATCCTCCTTGTGCAGTTTGGTATAGCCATAGTATTCTTTGAGTTGTCTCATTAAATTCCAATTTGAGTTGTGCTTTTCAAAATTTTGCTTTGTTGCTTGTCTCTTAAAATTTCCAAGGTTTTGTCTTAGAGTTTTCTTGTTCTTTGGACTCTTGAGTATAGCCTAGAATCATTTCCTTACTGTCTTAATCGATTAAATGGCTAGTGTAATCGATTATTTCAGTTTCTAACTAAATTAAACGATTACAATAGCGAATTAATCGATTATACCAACTTGAGAAGGCTATTGCACTTTTTTGGGAAGCCAAAAGTCACTTAGATAAATATTGTCTTACAAGCTATGTTTGGGGTTTCATTTTAGCTTGCATTTACATTACATTTAGGGTCATTTAGCTTATTAATTCATGGTCTATATAAACCACTCACAAACTAATTGTAAGGATCTTTTGGATGATTAATACAATTTTTGAATTGTCGTGAGTTTTCTCGTTCTTAGTCAAGAACTTCTTGTTTCTTATCAATGGCCTCCCAGTTATTGTGGTGATTCTTGCAAGACTTATTGGAATTCCTATTCCGTGGTTTCATTCCAACTCATTCCTATTCTTCTTCCACAATCCATTTCAAAAATTAGGAAAACATAAACAACCTCATTCAAGAGAAGAGTTGAATTCTCTGTTTCGAAGTTGAATTGAAGATTGACTTCTATTGCAAGGAAGATCAGGGCAAAAGGTGTTAAGACTTAGGTCAATAGCACATCACAAAATCTCCACAACTTATCCATAGTCGTCTTGGTCATCCAAGTCTTTACAAATTGAAGATGATGGTTCCTCTTTAATCCGGTCTTCGATCTTTAGATTGTCTGTCGTGTTAGTAAGGGAAGCACACATGTTCCTCCTTTGTCAGTCGAGTCAATAATTGAGTTGATGCTCCCTTTTCTCTTATTCATTCAGATATTTGAGGTCCAAGTCGTACTTTGTCTATTTTAGGTTTTCGGTATTTTGTTACTTTTATTGATGATTATTCCCGGTGTACCTGGATTTATTTAATGAAAAATTGTTCTGAGTTATTCTCCATTTATAAATAGTTTTCTGTTGAGGTTCATACTCAATTTGGTTCCTCTATTCGTATTTTACGTAGTGAAAATGCTAAAGAATATGTTTCTCTTGACTTTTATAATTTCTTGGCCTCACAAGGTACTTTACATTAGACTGCTTGTCCTCACACTCCACAACAAAATGGGGTGGTTGAACATAAAAACAGACATCTCATTGAAACTGCCTCTTCATATTCACATGCATGTTCCTCTTCACTTTTGGGCAGATGTAGTAGTCATCTCTTTTTTCTCATCAACTGCATGCCTTCCTCTGTGCTTAACAATGACATTTCCCATAACCTGTTGTTTCCAGATGCTCCTCTTTATCCTATATCCCCACATGTCTTTGGTTGTACTTGTTTTGTTCATGATCTCACTCCTGGTAAGGACAAGTTAACATCCAAAGCCTTTAGGTGTATTTTTCTTGGTTATTCTCATCTTCGAAAGATTTGTCATTGTTATTCTCCTAATCTTAAGCGTTATATTGTTTCAGCAGATGTCACTTTTCTTGATCAACAACGCTTTCATTCTATATATCCAATCTCAATTGTCACAGGTTGATCAAGTTCTTCCTATTCCTTTTCTTGACTTGTCTTTACCAGCTGCAGGTGAGTATATCCCCGAGGGGCGACCTCTTGCCTCCATCCATAAGGACTGCCATTTTCTCAACTATTAACGTCGTTAGACTGTGCCCCCTATGGACTTTCCCCTGGATGATTCATCGCCTTCTCCTGTCGACTCTTCCCCTCTAGCTCCTTCATCAGAAGCTCTTCCCATTGCCCAAAGAAGAGGTATATGTACTACTCGTAACCTTATCCTCTTTATACCTTGTTGAGCTATGATCGTCTTTCTATTCCTCATTTCATCTTTGCTTCTAGTCTTTCTTCTGCTTCTGTTCCTAAGACCACAGATGAATCTCTTTCCCATCCATGGTGGCGCCGAGCGATGATTGATGAGATGATCGCTCTTCATTCCAATGGCACTTGGGATCTTATTTCTGCTCCTCCGAGGAAGTCTATAGTTGGTTGTCAGTGGATCTTTACTGTCAAGGTTGGACCTGATGGCTATGTTGACTGTCTTAAGGCACGCTTAGTTGCCAAGGGTTTTACTTAGATTTTTTGCCTTGATTATAGTGACACATTCTCTCCTGTCGCTAAGATAGAGCCTGTCCATATGTTTATTGCCTTCACTACTATTCTTCACTGGCCACTCTTTCAACTTGACATTAAAAATGTTTTTCTTCATAGTGATTTACAGGAAGAGGTATACATGGAGCAACCGCCTGGCTTTGTTGCGCAGGGGGAGTCTGGGATGGTGTGTAGACTTCGCAAGTCCTTATATGGCCTCAGGCAGTCTCCTTGGGCATGGTTTAACCATTTCAGTTCTGCCATTCAGGCTTTTGGCTTAATCCTAGTGAGGTTGATCATTCTGTGATTTATAGGCACGCATCTTCTAATAAGTGCATCTATATGTTAGTCTATGTTGATGATATCATTCTCACTGGAAGTGATCATGCTGGGATTGACCAATTAAAATAATATTTGTTCAGTCAATTTCAGACAAAGAATCTTGGTAAGCTTCGTTACTTCTTAGGAATTGAGGTGGCACAGTCTAAACAAGGCGTTTCCATTTTCTAGAGGAAATATGCCTTAGATATCTTAGAGGAGATTGGTATGTTGGGGTGTAAGCCAGTTGATTCACCCATGGATCCTAATATCAAATTATTGCCTGGACAAAAGGAGCCATTATGTGATCCTGGACATTATCGGAGGTTGATTGGGAAGCTCAATTACCTTACTGTGACTAGGCTAGACATCTATTTTGTTGTTAGTGTTGCTAGTCAGTTCCTTGACTCCCCTTGTGATTCTCATTAGGATGCTATTGTTAGGATTCTCCAGTACATCAAAAGAGCACCAGGGAAAGGCTTATTATATTCAGATCAAAGATATACATAAATTTGTGGTTATTCAGATGACGATTGGGCAAGTTCACCCTCGGACAGGCACTCTACTTCAGGTTATTGTATCTTCTTTGGAGGAAACCTGATTTCTTAGAAGAGTAAGAAACAAATTGTTGTTGCACGATCTACTGCAGAGGCTGAGTATAATGCAATGGGAGTTGCTACCTGCGAGCTAATCTGATTAAAACAGTTGATTAGAGAGCTCCATCTTTGTTAACAAAAATAACCCATTACACTCATTTGTGACAATCAATCTGCGTTGCATATATCATCTAATCCTGTGTTTCATGAGAGAACCAAGCATATAGAGATCGATTGTCACGTCATTCGAGAAATGATTCAGTCAGGAGAAATCAAAACGACACTTGTCAACTCCAAAGATCAACTCGTGGGTGTTTTCACTAAAGCTCTTGGAGGTCCTCGGGTTTAATATATTTGTAACAAGCTGGGTGCTCACAATATATATGCACCAGCTTGAGGGGAAGTGTTAGAGTAGTACAGTGTATATAATAAAATAGTCTCACATCTTGTATATGATAGATTAATTTTTGTACTTGTTGATATAAATATATTCCCTATGTACTCATATTAGACACACAATTATTAAATCTCAAGTATTTACATAACATATTTTTGTCTAAGATCATAAGTATCTTTCATAGGAGACAATCTTGCTCGAACTAAGAGCAACCACATAATGAAACTAGCTCTCCCAACATGTTATTTCTCTCTATGCACAAGGCTTAAACTTGAGACTTTGCTTAAGGAGAATCAAACATGTATTCAAACACAATTGGGAAGAAAAAGTTTAACTTACTATTAAGAACAATATCCATAAGTGGAGCAAAGAGTTTCAGCACGAGGATGAAGAAATAAATGCACGCAAAAATAATTAGTTTCAGCAGAAAGTTAGAGTGAAATTTTTGTTGAAAGTTTCATATAAGCATATGTACCAGATCACCCAGAAGCATGGGATATCAAAGCTAAATATCATGTGTTACTCTAAACCAAGAGCACAAGCATTAAATAAAGAGAAGCTTTATAAAAGTAGTCAACTAAAATTGTAAGTGAATGCAAAAACTTAACAAGGGAACTTACCCTCCATCCAGGTGTTCTTTAAATACTTTGTCGAATGCTCGACACATCTGTAATATTGTGTATAATTTGGCCTATATAAAAGAAACACTACTTAGTAAGAGCAAAATCCTAGAAGTTTCAAACATAAGAAGATTGTTTTCAGCATTGATCAAAGTTCTAACCCCTGAATCCACAACTATTGGCCTGCCAATTCGGTCCAACTCTGCATTAAGGTCATCAATGGATTTATTTATTAAGGCAATGATACTAGTTATCTTCATCCTAATAACATACTCCAAATGCTGTAGTGACCAATGCCAGTAAAGAAAGGGAAGGGAAATTACTCACGATCACTTTCAAGAAAGAGAAAAGTAACATGACAACATCATTAAGGACAATGATATGGAAAAAAAATATTATTGAGAGTACCTCTGACAGAAGTTTGGCAAGATATTCTGCCCCCATTTTATGTGCCAAATGTCCATATTCAGGACTAGTCTCAAAATATTCGCGCTCCTTCTTGCGAGCGACAATCATGTCAACGTTTTTATTAATATCAGCTTGTGAACGATTGACAATTCCAACCCAAGGATATTGCAGCCTGTATTGCCTTCCTTCGAGAACCTTTAAGATTCACATAAATGCATAACTTTTCATCAGTTGATAGACTCAATCTTGGTAACAAGGAAATCAATTTGGTATAGAACATCAAAACCAAAGATAGCCATGCTGTTGTTACAGAATTATACCTCAACAACATTAGTTCCTTTATCCATAAGATCAAGTTTTGTAACCACCCCAAATGTCCTTTCACCTGAAAATAGAATAAAATAACAAAGGCCTTTTTAAATGAATCTTGGTTCAAACGGAAAGAGAAACAAAGATCATGATCAGAGGAAACAGTGACAGCATTTGAAATTCCTTCAAGTATGAAAGACAGACCGGAAGGATAAACTTCTCTTGCAATCTTTATTGCATCTGAAGTGGCAATATCTTGGTTTGCAGGAGAGATGGCCAATATAATGCAATTGGGCTGCACAATCAGAAAACTCAATTAGATTGGTTATGATAGACATAGACAAGGAAAATGATAAGATGTAATACAGAGAAAGAAATTGGAGATAGCATATTTATTGGTTCAGTATGCTTAATATGGCTTACCAAAATTACACTACTATTATTGTTATTAAAATATTTGAAGTTTGACATCTATGTCTTTCGAGGGGGCGGACACCATGACTTGGAGAAGGATTAACATCATGTGTCTTCAAGAAATTAAATGGGTTCGAGAAAAAGAAAAGGGACTAGACACTACATGATTTAAATTTGGTACACAAGAAAAGTTAGAAGAAAGAATGAAGTAGGTATATTGTAGACAAGGATCAAAAGGAGAATGAGGGTGTGGTGGATGTGTAAAGGATTGGGGACAAAATTGTGTTTAAAATTAGTGGCTGCATGTGAGACTGTCAATATCTAGTGCTTATCCACCACAACTAGGATTGGAAGAACTATTGAAAGAAAAGTTTTGGAAAGACTTCAAAGGGTCAGCTCAAGGCTTTCCACAAGCAAAAAACATTTTCGTAGGCGACGACCTAAATGGACATGTTTGTAGTGAGGCAAGACAATCAACAGGAGCTCATGGTAGTTTTGGTTTTGAAGATCTAAATGAGGAAGGACAGTCTATTCTTAATTTCTCAATGACATGAATTTAAGATTATAAACACTTATTTTAAGAAGCAAGAGGAACATTTAATCACTTATAAAAGTCGAATCTCAAGATTGCAAGGATTGTAAGGCGATTCTAGGAGAGAATCTTATTACACAAAATCAGGGTCTTTATCCTTGATGCTCGTTTTGAAAGTCGTAAACAGAAAAATCGAGAAGTTACAAATCCAAGAATCAAGTGGTAGAAGCTCAAGAGTGATAAACATTTGATTATTAAAAAAATTATTGGATTAAGGTAATTGGGAATCATAAAGTTGTATAGTGCTAGTCTCATTTGGGATGAGATGTCTAAGAAAGTTAGGATGGTTGCTAAAGCAATCTTGGGTGAATTAAAAGGTTTTGGACCAAGAGATACAAATATTAGTGGTGGAATTAAAGTAATAAAAAAAAAAGTAAATCTTAGGATGTGGGTTTAGGCCTAACTCAACCCCAAAAGCTAGCTCAAAGGGTGAGGGATACCTCCCACTTATATACTCTATCTTGGCTTTATCTCTAGTCAATGTAAGACTTGTGTTTTTCCGAATACACCCTCTCACGCCCAACACTTTTGGGCTTGGGGCGTGGATAACATGGTGGGTGTCCGTTTGAATGGATCTAAGAAAAGCTTTTACACCATCTTAGAATGTAGGTTGAGCCTAACCCAATCCCTTTGAAGACAAACATTAGAATAAAAGGTTTTTTTATTAAGTATGAATAGCACAGAGTGTAGTAGGATCTATGTTGAAAACATGAACAAGGAGTCCTTAGATGTACATAGAGGATCTCTAATTGCTGGCGCTGGATGCTTAATAGTAAACCCAGTGGAGATCACATACCACATGTTTCTAAGTTTTAAGTATTTAGGAGCAAGGGAAAAATGACTTGGAGGTAAAACATTTGAGATCACATACCACATGTTTCTAAGTTTTAAGTTTTTAGGAGCAATATTTCAAAATGATGGAAAATTAATGAAGATGTGCATGAAAGATACAAGTGGAGTGGTTAAAATGGAGAAAGGCATTAGGAGTTATTTTACTTATTTGTGAGAACAAAATACCTAATAAATTCAAAGAGAAGTTTGATCATATTGTTATATGACTAACTAAACTCTATGGTGATGAATGGTGAGTTTTAAAAAGACAACAAGTGAAAAAATGGGAGTGGAAAAATTAGCACTGTGAAGATAAATATCTACAAAAGAAAGGACAAGATATGGAATGATTGTACGAGGAGAAATTGTTGTGACACCAATCAAGGAAAAGATGATAAAAAACTAATTAAGGTGGGTTGGAAGAAATTGTTAAAAAGAATCTCATGGTGAATAATATTCTTGAGAATTTGGATTTTAATGTAGCCCAATAGAGTCATATGATCCATGTAGCTAGCGGATCTCACCTCATGGGATAAGACTATTGTTGTTGTTGTCTTATTAAAATAAAACAAACTTATCATCAAGGAAATGAGTAGACTTTTAAAATGATTTAATTAATCATTTAATCCCTATAATTAAAAAAACTTTAACTTTTAGACCCTATACTTAAAACCATCCATTTTAGTCCCTATACAAGCACTTTTAATTTCACTTTGATCCCTACCATTAAAACTTATCATCATTAACCATGGTTGACGAGGCATTGACGTGTGTTGAGATTTATGTTTTAATCTCTATATTTGCACTATTTTTATGTTTTGGTCCCTATACTTGGACAATCTTTACATTTTAATCTCTACACTTAGAAACTACTTGTTTTAGTCCCTATACAAGCATTTTTTTATGTTTTAGTCCCTATCGACACCTCTCTTTTTTCTTCTTCCTCCTCATTCTTTTATTTTGCAGGTTTTGCTTCATTTAAATCCTCTTACCTCGACTAATTCTCTTGACCCTAAATCAAAAAGTCACAAGGTCACAAAATTTAGACATACTTCTTGGAAAAGACAAGGTAGCCTGCAAGTAATAGTTTGAGTTGACACTCCTTGTAGTGGATGGACCTTGTTGCATTGTTTTAATCTCGATGCATGAAATTCTCAAATGTATATGATGTTGAAGGACCAAATGCTTAGAGATTAACGATGCATCATATGCCCGTTGCATCATTTTAATCTTGATGGATTAAACGTTTGGGTATTCATTCCATGTAACTCTGGTAGCTCTTGTACTCTATCACTATCGCAAAATCAAAACTGGCACATAGAACCACTAATTTTTTTACAATTGTTAAACTGCTAGAAATTTGAAAATGAAAAATGCCTCCGCCACGCACCTTTGCCGGAGGTGATTTTTGGCGACGATGCATGGTGGAAGCATTACATGATCTAGAAAATGAATTAAATGGCAACTTCCATGTTTTCAAATATTTCAAGTAACAAGATTAAAATGATGCAGCACTGCAAGGAATATTAACACAAATACTTACACGTAGCCACTAAAAGGAATGTCAACACAAATAATTACGCGTAGGCTACCTCATCTTGTCCAAGAAGCACATCTTAACTCTACAACCTCAATAATTTCTAATTCAAGGTCAACGAGAATTAGTTGATGTAAGAGAATTTAGAAGAAATATAACCACAAAATAAAAGGAGGAGAGAGGTGTTGATCAGGAAAAAGAAACGAAGGAAATTGAGAAGGGAGAGGTGTTAATAGGGACTAAAACATTAAAAAGAAAATAATTGGTTGTATAGGGACTAAAATGCTTGTTTAGTTGTTTAATACTACAATTTTCAATCTGATCTGATTATTTTTTTACATTGGAAGTACAATTACCTTATCAACATAGGAACGAACCATGTTCTCAATATCTTGAACAATGGTGTCTGATTGTCCCTCTATGAAAAAAGCACAAACTCTCTTATTCTTTGAACATTAAGATGAGTCTTCTCAAAATTTCATCCAATTTGTTTAAAATAATATGAAATGTGTGAAACTTTACCTACAACAACCTTTGTCAACCCAGGAAGGTCTATGAGGGTTAAGTTCACAACTGCAAGACAAAGCCATGCAAAACTATTATGCAACTGATATCAAAGTGTTTGATGTAAGTGAAGGAGAATTTTGTGTGTTTCATATTCTCAATTAGGAGGTGTGTATTAGAAACATTTTGTTTTGCAACCAAAAGAAAAAGTTCAAGTTTTCCACAAGCTACAAGAATAACACGAACAAAATACAACAACCATACCTCATCTCACTGTACAGGGTGATAATTGATAAAAATACTTAGTTTAGGGACATAAATTGAGGCAATTATCTCATCTTTTATCTTACTAAGAACCTTGTTTGGACCTTTTTAATTATAAATTTGTGAATGTTTAGTTTTTCTATTTAGTTTATCATTTTGATATGTTACATGTGCTTATTGTTGGTTATTTTGTAGGAATTTGAAATACATTGAAAGGACACTTAGAGCAAAGATTCAGAAGGCTTAAAGTGGAAAATTATTGCAAATTTGGCTCAAACCCAGACAATTTTTAGGGATTTTGCAAATAGTTGTGCGCCTTTTTATGTACCAAGCTGGTCATGCTTTGTAAAAACAGGTCCTTTGTGTAAAATAGGATTATGTTTTCCACTTTCTTTGATCTTCCTTATTCCATCTTGCATTTTGGTGCTACCCATGAAAATGGGTAGTTGGATCTCTCCATTGTTGTGGTTAACTTGTAACTAAATCTTAGTCTCATGTGTTTATTTTAAAATATTTATGTATATATTCTTCTTGTTCTTCAATGTTAGTGTTTTCCTACTACTCTTAATGCTTGTTATGGTTTGTTATTGGGCAACACTTCATAGCTTGATTTTGAGATGAGATTGAGATTGGAAAATACTCTCTTTATCTTGAATTATGATAAAACACCCATTAAACCTCGAAGCTAGGAATAGGATAAGGTTTAATGGTTATTTTTGGGTCATTGAGCTTAAAGCAAGTTCCTTTGTTAAATGTGTAAGAGATTGACATTTAATGGAGGAACTTAGGTCTTTTCATCTAAGGAATTAGGGATTAGAATACTGTTGAGTCAAAAGCTATGTCTTAAAGACAAATCAAGACCCTCAATTATTTGGATTAGATGTAAACAAATATAAAGGTAAAAAGCTACATGTTATGCATTTGATATTTGGAGTCTACGTGTTTCATCAGAACGTGCCTTACAACTTATGCATTTGATGTTTTCAGATGATAGGCAAATAAAGTCATGATCTGATATAGCAGGTGAAACGACATTTAAAACTTCATTTATTATTTGTGTTTGAAATTCTGTTTGCAGAAACATTTTTCTAGGATTTATAGAATCTTACGAAGAATAAATGAAGTTAAGATTTGATATGTCACTTTCACTATCAAAAAAAGAGCTCTGCTATGCAGGTTCTGCTCCGACACAAAGATGTGACTACCTACTGCAGTTTTGTTACACACAAATGTTGAAGAGAGGACTTTATGCATGAGGAAAAGACTTGCATTAAATGCATCCAACGATCTTCTTTTATCAGACGAAGATCAAGTGAAGTTTTATCTGTTGTGAAACAACGGATACTTGAAGATGAGATCTATATAAACCAGAATCTTTGAAGACTGAAGCAATTGATCTTGTACAAATATTTTCATCTCTTCTTCTTCAACTAGCTCTCTGTATACTCTTCAAAAGCTAGAAAAAAACTCTCAAAAGTGTTGATTTGTATATCTATTTGTAAAACGATTCTAGTTTTAGTCTTTGAGCAAACTTCAAATAGTAAAACGTGTTGATTTGTATCTTTTCTTATTTGTTTAGAGCTAATAGTGACTTGGTAGGACAAAGAATAGTGGGTGTTGATCAAGCTTGGAGTAAAGCTTGATTTGTAAAAGCCAAAAGTAGTTGTGACATAATACTTGTAACTTGTGAAAAATTAATGGAACTTGGTGTTTTACCAAGAAATGGACGTAATCTTAGTGGTAGAGAAGAACTAGTATAACTCTTTGTGTCTGATATTTCTTTGCTTCTCTCTACGTTTAACTGACCCTAGGTCTGAATTGATTGTTTAGTCATTTGAGAACATCTTGTGTTTTGTAAACTTGTTTTCTCATCGTCTGAGTGTTCTTGTTTCAAAATTTGTTATTTGTTCTTTCTAAGGTTTTCTTCTTAGACAAAAAAACTTTGTTGTTTTAAGAAAATATTTTAAAATTACGCTAAAATCACAATTCAACCTCTCCCCTTTTTATGATATTTGCCTTTACAAATACCATTTTCCACTAGGACTGATATTAACATTGAATCTTAAGTTGTAAATTGTGTTTTATTTTAAAGAGTTTGGTTCGATGAAATCTAATCCTGGCAACCTTCCATATTTGATTCCCATCCTGTTTACTGTGTTTTTATCTAAAATCCAAAAAATAGTTTGAATCTTGTGTTTTATTTTATCTTTGTTGAATGCTAAGTTCATCTTCTTAATGTTCCTTTTGTTAGCTTAAATAGTAAAAATTTGTGAAAGTTGCTAATTATTACGCAAGTTGTAAAGGGAACAATACTCTTACGTATTGAATACTACTTGACAACTTGGTACACTTGCCAAAGCATCAACAAGTTTTCTAGCATCGTTGTCGGGGACTCGCGTCTCAATACTAGGCAACGTTGCATTTTTCTACTTATCTAGGCTCTATTCTTTCATTCTTTGAAGTTTAATTTCTTTTATTTTGTTATCTTGTGCTTACTTTTGTACTCTAGTCCCATGTGTTTCTATGGAGTTCATGCTAACAAGGTAGAACCTTACTATTCAATATCCATAGTGCAAGCAGTTCAAAACGAAACTTACAACTTAAATTATAATATTTCTTAGGACAAACTGACAAGGAAAAAATAATCCAACATATTAGTTCAAAGGGAAAGAAACCATATAGAAGAAAAGAAAGTTTACCTACACAAAATTTATCCTTACTTTAAACCACATGCTGCCATTAATTACCACAATAAAATGTTCAATAAGAAGGGGGGAAATGGTAAAGCGAACACACAGGACAATGTTACAAGTTTTAAAATAAGCTAATTACTTGTGATGTTATCAAGGGGTAATGAAAATAAATACCATTTGGAGAATATATGCTCAGTTGAATTGGAACGTTCGAAATTGCCTTTGTCTTTCCAGTTATACGATCTGTTTCATCTGAAATTTCCTGCCTCACAGCAGCTGCATGGGACAAAAAAGGAAATTAGAGCTCAGTTTCTACACTTATGAGTTTTAATGTTATTGTCATTCATAATTTCAATAGATAAATGATAAAATAAAGCTGACACATCTTTAATTCATTATGTTCAAGATTTAACCTTTTGTCTTTCATGGAAAACAGGTTTCCATTCAGAAATTAGAGGAATCTAAACCGGTAGGATTTAAGTATCCCAAATCCCTCCAACATAGTATATATTCTCACTGGCATAACATTAAGTAGATTGACAAAAAATAATGCATACGTTCCTTTCTAGTATTCCTATTCATTTCCTTTTCATCTTTTGTATTTCAATTTGATAGATTATAAGGTCGTCCTATTGTGAAGGGATGCAGAGGATCAAGGAAAGCAGGGATTTCTTCAGTCTAGGGAATTTGGTGTCCAAAATCACTGATCTGGTGGCTAAATGGTCGTTGCGAACTAACAAGGATATGCATCTACAAGACCAAAATCACCATGTTTGTTTGGGGTTGAGTTATTTATCTCAAATAATGTCATAAAGGAAATTTTTCCGTGGAATGTTCCTTTCTTATATGCATTGCCTTATCTCTATAACAACTGTTCTATACAAAATTCACCCATCCAAAATCATATTTTCATATTCAGGATCCTTATTTTTTCAGGAACTACAATCATTTACAATGTAATAAATCGAACCCCTAATGCATTTACATGATTCTAGACAAATTTCTGCCAACTGAGATAGGATTATTTGAACTCCCAATTATTCCAGTTCATAATCTTTTTAGTCATACTTTTAGTTTGTGACTCAGTCTCCTAGTCTGAAGATCCTCCATCCTGACAAGGCAATTAGGGAGTCCATATGCTTTATCTTAGATGAAGCAAGTTAGGCTACCTGCAAGGCAGATATATGAAGCAAGGACACATGGCAAATTCAGGAAGCCATAGCAGCAGTTAGTGTTACCTTTAACTAACTGATGTCAATTATAGTTTAGTTAGTTAGCTTTAAATAGCAACTGCCAAGCTGGGAATATTCATTCCTGGTATTATTGGTGGTTGGTTAGGGAGGCTAGGCTCAATCCCTAGATTGTAATAGAATTCATAATTCAATAAACAAGAGTTCTGAAGATCTATCACTGTTATCTGATCATATTTTCAAACCTGTGACCTGTGTTATTCTTGGTGGCAATGTGCGGAGGCATGGATGCTCATGTCAAATTTCTAGAGAGAGGTTTTGAAGGTCTAATCCAAACGCATGATGAGGTTGCGACGCTGAGGAGATCGATTGAAGAGGATTGCCTCGAGAGAGCTGAATTGAGGGAGCAATTGGCAGAGTTAATGGCAACAGTGAGGAGCATTTCACGTGTTGATCAAGGGAGTGGCCACCATCGTGACCGCGATAAACGTGAACAGCAGAATCGCGATTTCTCCAATCGCGATCGCGAGGAGAGATGGAGGAAGCTAGAG
Organism: Glycine tomentella; assembly: GCA_007407185.1. NCBI lineage: Eukaryota > Viridiplantae > Streptophyta > Magnoliopsida > Fabales > Fabaceae > Glycine > Glycine tomentella. Next base: position 85,407 of record PYAF01003845.1, read on the forward strand.
ATTCTAATTTTTATTGGTGAGTGTTTGGCTGGAAAAATAAGGTGGAGCATTATTTTGAGGTGAAGGGAGTGGAGGAAACGGATCACATTCAGGCAGCCATGGTCACAATGGAGGGAAAAGCCCTAAATTGGTTCCAGTGGTGGGAATTTTGTACCAAAAAACCTAATTGGACAGAATTTAAATTAGCAGTTGTTCAAAGGTTCTAGCCAGCGATGAATTAAAGTCCTTATGAGTTGCTATTAAGTTTGAAACAAGGAAGCACAATGAAGGAGTATAGAGAGAAGTTTGAATTGTATGTAGGTCCTTTGAGGGACAGAACCAGAATATCCGAAGGGTATTTTTTTAAATGGCTTGAAGGAGGTGGTCAGGGCAGAGCTGAAGCTACATCCAGTCACTTCTCTTCCAAAATTGATGGATTATGCTAAAAGGATAGATGAGAAAAATGGGTTGGTGGAAAAGGGAAGTTTGGGGGGCCATAGAGGGAATGCATCAAGATTTTACAGTTCAACCAAAACTGTGACTTGGGAGTCAGGAATTAAAGCTCATCAGGTGAGATCAAAGGAATCAGTTTCCAATGGAGATTCCAACAGTGTTAAATAAAGTGGATCATATAGAGGCAGACCTTTTAGGAGGTTGTCAGATGCTGAATTCCAGTAGAAGGCTGAGAAAGCTCTCTATTATAGATGTGATGGGAAGTTTGGACCAGGCCATGTGTGTCCAAATAAGCAGTTCCAAGTGTTGATTATGGGGGCAGAACAAGGTGAAGAGGAGGAAATGGAAGAGGAAATATCTGAGGAGGAGAAACAGTTTCAGAATATGCAGTTATCATTGTATAGCATGGCTGGCTTAACTTCTAAAAGATCCATAAGGTTGTGGGGAATCATTGAGGGTAGTAAGGTCATGACATTGGTGGATTGTGGGGCCTCCCATAACTTCATTTCAACTGCAGTAGTGAGGTCCTTGCGGATACCAGTGACATCTACTAAACCAAATACAATGGAGGTAGGAGATGGAAGGAAAATTAGATGTGAAGGAGTGTGTAGAGCTGTTAAATTGCATATATAGGGCTTGAGCATTTAGCAGAACTTTTTTGTTTTTGGAATGAGAGGGGTGGATGTGGCTTTAGGAATGGAATGGCTAGCTTCTTTGGGAGAGATAAAGGCAAATTTCAAAGAGTTAACTTTGAAAATCCCTATAGATGAAGGATCTATTGTATTAAAAGGAGAACCCTGCCTTGACCAGGTATGTGGCATCATTAAGGTCCATTATTAAAGCTTTGAGGAGTGAAGAAGAAGGTTTTGTGTTGTGTTGTCAGCACTTACAAGTTGTTCATGATGCTGGCTTGGTGCCTACATGGATGAAATGCTTACTGCAAGGATTTAGGGAGGTATTTCAGGATCTTATTGGCCTTCCTCCTTTAAGAAAACATTATCATGGGATTGAATTAAGGCCTGGAGCTGACATTCCTAATGTGAGGCCTTATAGGTACCCCCATTACCAGAAAAATGAAATTGAAAAACTGGTTAAAGACATGTTGAATTCAACAATTATTAGACCTAGCATCAACCCTTATGCAAGCCCCATTATTTTGGTGAGGAAAAAATATAGAGGGTAGAGATTTTGTGTAGATTATAGGGCTCTAAACAAAATAATTGTTCCCAGTGAATTTCCTATAGCTATTATTGATGAATTGTTGGATAAATTGGGAGGAGCAGTTGTATTCACTAAGCTAGATCTCAAGTTAGGATACCACCAAATAAGAATGAGGGAGCAAGATATTACCAAAACTGCATTTAGAACTCATGAAGGTCACTATGAGTTTAGGGTAATGCCTTTTGGTCTTACAAATGCCCCTTCCACATTTCGAGCTTTAATGAATGAGGTATTGAAGCCATACGTAAGAAAGTTTGCATTAGTATTTTTTGATGATATTCTCATTTATAGCATAACTGTAGAAGCTCATATGGGTCATGTGAGAGTTGTCCTTTCTCTGTTGGCTGAGAATAAGTTATTAGTTAATAAGAAGAAATGCAGTTTTGGGCAAAACAAGGTAGAGTATATGGGGCATATCATTTCAGGAGAAGGGGTGCCTGCAGATCCCCAAAAGTTAGAGGTGATGAGAAGCTGGCCCACTCCTGAGAATGTGAAATCTTTAAGGGGATTTTTGGGCCTCACAGGTTATTATAGAAGGTTTGTTCATAATTATGATAAAGTGGTTAGGCCATTGTATGATTTGCTGAAAAAAGATAGTTTCAAATGGAATGAGGAAGCTGAGGAAGCTATCAAAAAATTTACTATGACAAAGATTCCTATTCTCACCATACCTGATTTTACTCAACCTTTTACTATGGAGACTGATGCATCTAATAAAGGGCTAGGAGCAGTGCTTATGCAGCAGGGGAGACCATTAGCTTTCTTGAGCCAAACACTGTCAGATACAGCTCAGAAAAAATCAGTCTATGAGAGGGAGCTTAGAGCATTTTTAGTGGTAGCTCTCAAATTGGGATCTTAGATCACTTTTTGATAGACCTTATAGTACCACATAGGATTGAAGATCTATCAAGATCTCTCTAGTTTTTTCTTTAATGATAGATCTCATTTTTTTAAGATCTTAGGGAGAGGGAAAGAGGGAAAAAATTATTCTTTTTTTGAACAATGTGCAGATCTCGAGGGATCTTCTACAAGAACTCATTCTCCATGTTTGAGATCTCTTCACTTCTTTTATTAGGAGATCTATTGAAGATCAGATCTTGAACACAAGATCTTTGCTCAAGATCTAGAACTAAAGATGCTCTCAAGATCTAGAACTAAAGATGCTCTTATGGCTATAGTGTTAGCAGTACAAAAGTGGAGACACTATCTAATGGGAAGAAAATTCACTATTTTGATAGATCAGAAAAGTCTCAAGTTCTTAACAGATCAAAGGTTAATGGGAGAGGATCAGTTTAAATGGATTTCAAAGCTTTTGGGGTTTGATTTTGATATCCTGTATAAACCAGGATGTGAGAATAAGGCAGATGATGCCTTATCTAGGAGAATGACATTTGTAGCAACCTCTATGATCAAATATTCTAATGAGGAGGAATGGGAGGGTGAAATTTTGACTGATCAAATATTGAAAGCAATTATGCAGGATTTAATGGTAAATGAGGGTATTCTTTGCAAAATAGGAAATTATGGTATCAAGGCAAGTTAGTTCTTTCTAAACTGTCTCCTAAGGTGCCCACTCTTATGCAGGAGTATCACAGTTCTGTAGTAGGAGGGCATTCAAGGTTTTTAGGACTTTTAAAAGGATAGCAACTTTGGTTTATTGGAAGGGCATGAGACAGGATATTTTGAGATTTGTAGCTGGCTGTGAGACTTGTCAGCAGAATAAATATTAGGCTTTATCACCAGCTGGGTTGTTACAACCTCTTCATGTTCCTTTACATGTTTGGGCTGACATCTCTATGGATTTCATAGAAGGGTTGCCAAAGGCACAAGGGAAAAATGAAATCTTGGTGGTGGTGGACAGACTGACCAAGTATGCTCATTTTTTCCTTTTTCACCCTTTAATTGCAAAGGATATAGCTGAGTTGTTTGTGAAAGAGATAGTGAAATTGCATGGTTTTCCCAAAACCATAATTTCTAACAGGGACAAAAATTTTCTGAGTCAATTATGGAAAGAATTGTTCAAGTGGACAAGAACTAAATTGAAATTTATTTCAACTTACCATCCTCAGACAGATGGGTAGACTGAGATGGTTAATAGAGGGGTGGAAACATATTTGAGGTGTGTTACAGGTGAGAAACCCAAGCAGTGGCCAGCTTGTTTGAGTTGAGCAGAGTTTTGGTTTAACTCTAATTATAACAGCTCAGCCAAACTCACTCCTTTTAAGGCTTTATATGACAGAGATCCACCGCAATTATTGAAAGGCACAACTGTTCCATCAGTAGTGGAGGAAGTGAACAAATTGACTCAGGACTAATTTACTTAAGGCTCAAGACCCGAGAAAACCTATGCCAATAAGCATCGTAGAGATGTTAATTTGGAGGTACGTGACTGGGTTTACCTTAAGCTACAACCATATAGATTAAAATCTTTGGCCAAGAAGTTAAATGAGAAATTAAGCCCTAGATTTTATGGTCCATACATAGTTATCAATAGCGGTGCTATTGCGCGCAATGGCGGAATAGCGGTGCGGTGCGGCGGCCGACCGCCACAAACCGCATCGTGACAGAGCATATGAGAAAGCGGCGGTAGCGGCTGCTATTGCGGGTGCGATGCGGCCGAAAAAGTGGTGCGGTGCGGCGCGGCTGAAGAAAAAGTAGAGGAAGATGAAACGGAAGGTGAAGACAAAGCGAAAGGGGAAGAAGAAATCGAAGCTCAAGGGTGCCGCACTGTCGCTAATCTCTACCGCCGTTGTCCGGCGAGAGGGAGTCGCTGGCGTCAGGGGACTTGGAGGAGTTGAGGCGCTTGCAAGCTTTGGATTCTTACTCTACAAAAAAGAAAACTAAGTACTTTTATTTCCAATTTCTCTGTCCTAACTGCGTTCGAAGTTCTTGCCAGCTTTGGATTCTTTCCTATTTCTCTTTTTTATTGCTTTTCTCCCTCTCACTCACTGCTCCTGTACTTTTATTGATTTTTTTATTGCTTTTCTCTCTCTCACTCACTGCTCCTGTGCTTTTATTTATTTTTTTATTGCTTTTGTTTTCTTTCTCAAGTTTTCTTTTCTGACACCATCGTGGACTTGCTCTTCTCTCTCACTCACTGTACACCTTAGTGCTCTTTGATTTACTTTTAAATTTTTTTTATTGCTTTTATTTCTTTTTTTATGCTCTTTGCTGGAAGAGTCTCCTTTTCTATTTTTATTTTATGTTATGATCATAACCATACATACATAATATTATTATTATTATTATTATTATTATTATTAACCATACATACATATTATTATTATTATTATTATATGTTTCAAAATATATTTACTTATATATTTTGTAGTAGCGGTGTAGCGCTACCCGCTATAGCGCTGTAGCATTTTTTAGGGGTGGCCGCTACGCGTCGCTATCCGAGATTAATAAGTATGGATCCATATCAGATTTCTAAAGTCACTGGTAAAGTGGCTTATCAGCTCAATCTACCACCTGAGAGTAAAGTTCACCTAATCTTTCATGTTTCTCTATTGAAGAAGGCTATTTCTTCTGCAGTAAGACCCCAACCTTTACCTCCAATGTTGACTGATGAGTTAGAACTAAAGGTAGAGCCTATTGTTGTGAAGGATGTTAGAAACTCTCCAAGAGGAACAACTGAAGTATTGATTCAATGGAAGGATTTGTCTGACTTTGAAGCTACTGGGAAGTAGAGTCAGTTATGAAACAACAATTTCCTGCTTTCCACCTTGAGGACAAGGTGGCTCTTTTGGGGGGGGGGAGTATTGTTAGGCTACCTGCAAGGTAGGTATATGAAGCAAGGACACATGGCAAATTCAGGAAGCCAGAGCAATAGTTAGTGTTACCTGTAACTGACTGATGTCAATTACAGTTTAGTTAGTTAGCTTTAAATAGCAACTGTCAAACTGGGAATATTCATTCCTGGTATTATTGGTGGTTGGTTAGGAAGGCTAGGCTCAATCCCTAGATTGTAACATAATTCATAATTCAATAAACAAGAGTTCTAAAGATTTATCACAATTCTTCTGGATAGCAGTACTCAAAAGGAAGATAGGATTAACACTACTGACATGCTGCAAATTCACAAACCTCAACAAATAGTTATAACATGCAGGACTAGTAGTTAAAAATAGTTGCCAATTTAATTTTGCATTGTCAAGAAGCAATTGAGAAGCAATCTGTCTGATATTCTTAGTAATATTTGAGTTTGTCCTCCCAATGATGTTGAACCAAGAGACTAAGAATCACAAGGATTGTCCGAACCAAACCAATGTTTGCCCTACCACTTGGTGCAGTTTCTTACAAATCATTTTGGAGTTTGAAGCAAAGCCAAAAGTAAGAGTCTAAACCTTGATCTCAGTTAGTGATTTGTTCTGTTTTGTGATGTATCTGTTGGACCACATTATAGCATTTTCTAGAGGGACTTATTTCACTTATGTTGTGCAATAGGGTTTTGAATTTTGATTATGGCCTCTCTTTATTGTGCTATTCATGGATGGAAATCTTCAATGCTTACAAAGAAAATCTCTCTAGTTGAACCCAATATAAGAGTTATTATCATTCTATCTATAGACAAATCCAGTTTGAAATGCAGCAAGTAAGTGAATCCTTTAATTGACAATATAAAATTGAATTAAGTGTTACTGCAATTGTCTTAGCCATGCTTAACAATGGGCATGTAATATAACTAGCATCATACTCATGCCAAAAGTTGTCCTGAGAGAGTCTATATCTCATCTACATCCACAACCCTTCTATCATAAAGACATGATTCTATACTAATTTAATTTAATGATAGTTATTTTTAAAGAAAAACTAATCCAATTGCAAATTATAGGTAAATCAGATGGATTTCTGCATAAAAACTAAACTATGTATCTCTGTTTTCGGATTCGAATCCATAACTAACAAGTTACCAAGGCTTCACAACTTTACCGTTGTGACAGGGCTCGCCCTCTGTATGGGAATGGCTGAGATCCATTAAGATCAATTAAGTATAAATCTTCAGTCCATGATCCCATACATCCGAAAAATTTGAGATGGGATGATTAACATTGACTCAGCTGAAGACTACACAATTGGATTGACCTGATGTCAGCTCATTATTCATTACTCAAATCTTAATTAATTAGAAACATCATTTACCAAAGTCAGTGAATCTCTTTCTTGGTGCATGAAGAAACTCAGCATATTCCTGCTGCCCATCATCTGTCTTGTGAAGTTGCAGAACTAGTGGCCTCCGTGTCACAATTCCTAATAATGAAAGATAATGTCATAAAGGCATTCAGATGAATAAAAATATCCACTCTTCACGGTCATCAATGGAATAACGAACAATCTTTGTTTCAGATGAAAGCAAAATGACCATTACCCCGTTCTAGCCATTAACAGTGAAAATTTCTCAAAATAACAAATAAAATAAAATCGATTATTTCCCTATTTAAGGTAAGAAAATCATTTAAAATTGAAAAATGTTTTAAAAAATAATAAGTTCAAATGATATGAAGGATGTATTTTTTAAATACATCATGAAAGCATTTTTTTTTCAAAGCTGAAACAAACATATCCATTCATGAGGTGTGGCTAGGCTGACAAAGTAACTTCGCCAAGCCAAACTTTACCTTCCATTCGCAAGAGCAATTAAATGGTGTATCAAAATCTCTTGATCTTCAACTTACTAAAGAAAAAAACAATTATTAAAGTTTTTTTCTGGATGAGCTCAAACATCAACCCTTTCCATGTCACACTTAACATCACTTTACACCACTAGTAGGTATCATGGACAACCTAATAAATTCTTCATTGAGGCAGTAATTTTTCATTAAATAATGTTATACTATTCTCTTATATTAATATTTTCTCAATTAGTATCATATCAATCTAAACAAAAAAGATATATATGCATTAATAATAATTTTATATTGTTATTTAATTACAAATTATTATATATGTTAAGTTTTTAAGTCTTATAATATCTATCTTAAAAATGAAGTCATATGATGATAAAATTATTTTATATTATGAATGTTTCAGTAATTATTAAACTCTTAATAAAAAATAAATGCAAAGAAAGTGAAGATTACCAGATCCACGTGGCAGAAAATCCCTTCCCACAACACTTTCCAACACTGATGATTTCCCTGAACTCTGGTTCGTTGTTATCACAAACACAGTCAATAATCCCAAAAGAAGGAAAAGTCACAATGAAATAGAAGCGGTGGGAACGTAAACGCACCTGTCCTCCGACCACTGCGATGGTGGGAAGCGCCTCCCACAGCGACATTCCCTCGCCGCCGTGGTCTCCCAATACAGTGCACGCACGTTGGATCTTGTTGATGAGTCCGATCAAGCTCGTCATGGTCGCCATTTTCGAACAACAACGAATACCAGAACCCGATCCGAAAAAACGGTTATGTAATGGGACTCAGTGGGCAATGACAAAAAATGGTCACTTTTCAGTTTTCACAGGTTTCTATATCGTAAACTTACGCCTTGTGTGTGTGTGTGTTTTTGCATGGGTGAACTAAGGAGATCAATGTAACCGAATGCTTTCACTTATTATTATTTCGCTTTTTTAAATAAATAAATATTAGGAGGAATAGAACGAAGGTGACACGATGCATGGATTACATTCCATTTGGTACTTGGGTTTGCATCTATAATCAATTTCTCACGCCCGATACAAGTGTTAATCTAAAATTTATAATTTAATCATTTATTCTAGTAATATTAATAATTAAATTCAAAAAAGTTATATTAAATATTCAAAATTAATTTTATACACTTACCTACCTAACATTGTAAAATAGTTTTATACCATCATCAAATCATAAATCATTGTTTAAATTATTTTAAAAATCAACATATTTATCATACAAGAAAAGTTGTAATTAAATAAGTATGTAAAATTTTTTATACTTTTCAGCACATGAATCTTTTTCTCATATAAATATAAGTCATTTTCTGTTTGTAAAGTTTGTGATCCCAATTAAGATATACAAAGAATTTAATTTTCATGATAACAAGTAATAATTGAATGAGAGGTTTTATTTTATAAATGCTTTCAATCATGTGTATAGTACATAGATGTTTTCGCAAAAACAAAAAATATAAAAGTTAAATAAAATATATTTTTAGTCCTTATAATTTTATTTGATTTTGTTTTTAATCTCTAAATTTTTATATTATGCAATTTAATCACTCAGCTTTATAAAAAAAAAAAACTATTTTTAATCTTAACAAGAAGAGGTGATAACAACTCAAACTCCTAGCCTTATTCCCACCATCAATGCAACTCACAAGCCAAAAGGGATGACCCATCATGGAAACTCCAAAAGAAAGATTATTAGAAGAGTGACATAAAACTAGTAATTCTTCTAATCTTTCCCCACAGACCTTCAAATCTTGATTTCCAAACCTTTTAATTTCTATTTTCATTATAAAAGCAATTATTTACTTTTTTAACTAATAAAATAAACATATACGTGGTATATAAAATAAAACAAGCATATATTCATACCGTTAAAGCAAATAAACTATCTCATAACCCATATAATTATTTTTTTCCAAAAAAAGAAATTTAATTGTATCTTGGTGTGTGTGTGTGTGTGTGTGTGTATATATAGAGAAAATGTATCATATGAGAATGGTTGAAATAAAACGTCAAGATTAAAACATTTTATTTTCAAATTAAAACTTCATTTAATCATAAAAGATTTAATTTAATGGTTGATGATCAAATATCTTAAAGATTTAATTTATGTCAAGATCATCACCACAGTGGTGGCTGCGACAATCAGGTTGGTGGTGACGACGGTAATCATAGTGGCTATCATAATGGAGGTGGAGGCGGTGATGACGCCAACAACAATCATGTTAGTGGTGGTGGCAGTGGTTGATGATCATGGTGGTGGTTGTGAAGGCAGCCATGACAAATATGGAGAAAACGGGGTGGTGGTCATGGTAATGAAAGGTTTGAGATATTTTAGGACATCTAGATTAAATCTTTATGATAATTGATTTTTTGTTTGGTAAATCTAATGGAGATTTTATGATTAAATGAAGTTTTAATTAAAATTTAAAATGTTTTGTACTGTCCAGAATATGAAAAATACACGGGACCATTTATGCACGACCCTTGTACACGTGTCAACCCTCCACGTCAGTCTTGCTACAGGATCTCAGACGCACTCCCCTCAGCAGTCGGGCTATTAATCTCGACAGGTTATCTCTAAGCTTATTTATTCAAATATTATTGATAATGTTGCAACCACATTTCAAATAATAGGTACCTAATCTAGAACCTAATTATCTACAACCTGCAATTATCTATTAGCCTTATCTATAGGTTAATTATCTACAAAGGCCCACGCTCATGCTATAGTACAGGTTCCATCTAACCTTTCCACACATTCCACTCACACTCGAGTACATACTTTCTCACCTTGATTGACACTCTCAATTATACTTTTATCTCTATAATTGATGTACTTACTTGAGTGTCAAAGTCATTTCCTTTGTTTTGCAGGTCCCCCCTTCAAACAAGGCTGACTCATTGTCTGACATGAAAAGTCTGAAACCCACCTAGACCATGTCCATCCTTACGCATGGCACTTCCATATTTTGGTAAGAACATTTTGCATCCACGGTGGGGCCACAATAAAACTTACCATTTGGCCTCGCATTCTCCACCAATACATCAATGGTCATTACGTGCTCTAGCCTTAGGCGTCATACTACCATTAACACTTCCAACCCTCCTCAGACAACCATGACCAAAGTCAATATTAAACAACTGCAAAATCAGATTGCGGAGATGGAACAACGCCATGAAGAAGAGCTCTGAAGGCTGATCACGATCAGCTGGAAGCTAGAGTGAGACGTCCCCAAGGTGATGCGCACTCGCCTCTCACAGGGAACGAGCATACTCAAGGGGAATCACACCCTCGACACACTGTCAACTCTCAGGGTGGTCCCAGCTTAACAAAGATATATCATCCAGGAGGGTGGACAACACGTCGACATCCATTTTTTGATAGTATCATATAAGTCGATCTATCCTCAGGATGGAAATCTCTCCACCTAGAGCGGTATGACAACACCACTGATCCTGACGAGCACCTAGATGCATTCCTCACCCAGGCTAATCTATACACCAATGGCGATGTAGGATTGTGGGTGTTCCCTATATCTCTCAAGGGAGCAGCCTTAACATGGTATGGTGGACTTCCTCCAAGGTCTGTCGATAGTTTTGACACCCTTGTCGAAAGCTTCAGTGAACAGTACGCCACTAGCCTGTCTCAGAGATGGACCTGTACTGCACTAGCTAGTTTGCGACAAGCAAATGATGAGCCTCTTCAGAGATTCATGTACCGATTTGGACGAATAGGCATCCAAATTCGAAACATCAATCTCAAAGTTGCACTACATTCTATGATGTTAGCCTCTTCTAGTCAAGTTTGTGGGCAGTTTATGCAAGAAACACCTTCTAGCATGGATAAACTATGTGAACGAGCCAACGATTATATTCAGATGGAAGAAATCCTTATGTTCTAGAATGAGGTTAGACAAGCCGGACAAAAGTGAGATAAGAATGAAGGAGCAACCAAGACCGACACACACAGGTTGGACAAAAAGCACAAGTCGAACAAGCGTCAACCTCTCTCGAAAGGACCCAAGTATGAGTGCTACAGTCCCCTAATGTAATATCTTGAATTTCAAATACGTAACTAAGCCTAGGTTAAGCCCATGCTTAAAGATAAATGATGAAGCTTAGTATATTAGAGGAAGGCTTGAGGAAGAGAGGAGGAAAATTGGTTCTGGCCTATGGCGCTAACCGCGTGGCGTATGGCGCGAGTCGCGCCATATGCATCAGATAGGCAGATTGGCTCTGCCAT
>PYAF01003846.1:0-20343 GCA_007407185.1 Glycine tomentella
CTCTTAAAACCATTCGGCCCATTCTTTACTCAAGCCACCATATTTTGTTTTGAGTGCACTATTCCATTTTCTTGTTGATTTAATTTATAGGATTACTAAATTATCTCAATAAATAAATTTCTTTAGCCCAAAATTAAGAGAAAACTCCGAGGGTTATTCCCATCCTTCTCACACAATTTCCTCACAACTTGGTTAGCTTAAATTAATCCTTATCTCAAAATAAGTTTTTAAATTCCTAAATGTCTTACTAATAAGCAAAATATAATTTCTAACCATTCTAAAGTATTGTCTCAAAATATAAAAATATTGGGGTGTTACACTTGAGGGAATCAAGTCATTGTTGTCATTTTGAATGACCGTCATGCCTCCCTTCTTTGGTACAGTTTGTACGGGACTTACCCAAGGTGTGTCTGAAATTGGATATATCATACCTACATCCAAAAGCTTAACAACTTCTTATCTTACCACTTCTTTCATTGTGGGATTGAGCCTTCTTTGTGGCTGCCTTACAGATTTAACGTCAGTTTCCATTAAAATTTTATGAGTACAAAAGGAGGGATTTATACCTTTGAGGTCTGAAATAGACCAACCAATAGCTGACTTATGCTCCTTAAGTACTTTGAGCAATTTATCTTCTTCAAACCATTCCAACCCTTTATTAATGATGACTGGATATGTTTCATTCTCACCTAGGAAGACATACTTTAAATGTTTCGGTGGCTCCTTAAGTTCAACTTTAGGTGCACCGATTGGAATGTCATCTTCCTTCTGCTCTAGCTTTTCCAAACAGGTTCTGCTGTGTTTTCTACATCTGCTGAGTTGAATTCTGCAGCAAATATTACTGCTATATCTGCTGATTTTGCTGCATCATTATTTTCTGCTGCAGAATTTTCTACATAATCTGCATATATGGCTGCTGCTGCAAGTTCTGCTTGGTCCTTTACTTCAGTGGTTTTCACACCTGCTATAATACCTGCATCTACAACATTATCCAACACATCTAACCTAAAACAATCATGTTCATCAGTTGGATGTTTCATTGCATCAAACACATTAAATACAACAGATTCATCATTCAATCTCAGTTCAAGCTTTCCTTGCTCAACATCTATTAAAGCTCTAGCAGTGGCAAGAAAAGATCTTCCTAAAAGTAGAGGGATTTCACTTTCTCCTTCCATGTCTAATACAATAAAATCAGCAGGAAATATAAACTTGTCTACTTTCACTAAAACATCCTCAATTACCCCGGAGGGTTTCCTTAAAGACCTATCCGCTAGTTGTAAGGACACTCTAGTTGGTTTAAGTTCAGAAATGCCTAGGGACTTACACATAGACGATGGCATTAAATTTATACTAGCCCTTAAATCACAAAGTGCCTTCCCTACATTAATGTTTCCTATGGCTATAGGGATATTAAAACTTCCAGGATCTTTCAATTTGGGTGGAAGTTTCCTTTGAATTATTGCACTGCACTCCTCAGTGAGCGCTATAGTTTCACAATCTTGCAGCTTATGCTTCTTAGATAGAAGTTCTTTCATGAATTTTGCATAATTGGGCATATTGGCTAATGCCTCAGCAAATGGTATATTAATGTGTAACTTTTTAAACATGTCTAAGAACCTGGCAAATTGCTGCTTCTACACTTGTTGTTTGGTTTGCACCGGATATGGGGGCTTCTCAAAGCGAGAAAAGTCCCATTTCTTTGGTTGCGGTGCAGAATTCTGCTCTTCAAATTTTTCTTCAGCTTTTTCCTTTGATGTTTCAGCTGCTACAGAATTTTTCCCAGCTTCCTTCCTACTTGCTTCAGGCCTTTCCGGTGTAGTTAATACCTTACCACTTCTAGTTGTGATGGCCTTGGCATGTCCCCTTGGGTTTACAACTGTATCACTTGGAAATTGGCCTTGTGGTCTCTCAGCCAACTGTTTTGCAAGTTGACCAATCTGGTTTTCCAAGTTTCTAATGGAAGCATCTTGGTTAGTTCTATGAGCTCTTGTTTCAGATATAAACTCTGCTGTTGTTTTTGACAGCTGCATCACAACCTTTTCGAGTTCAGAGGGTTCCTTATTGGGAATAGGAGGGGGCTGCAAGTAGTTGTTGGATTTGTAGTCCAGACCACCTCCTTGGAATCTCCTTTGATAGTTATTTCCAGCAGAAAAATTATTGTTCCTCTGATAGGATTGCTGCTGGTATGGTTGTTGTTGCCTTTGATCATTCCAAATGCCATTCACCTGCACAGGGTCAGCACCAACAAGAATAAGGCAAACATTAGATTCATGCTCACCTTGACAATACTCACAGACCACATGTGGTTAGCTAGCTGCCACTTGTGCTGCAGAAACTTGCAATCTATCAATCTTTTCAGTCAACTTTGCTAGTTGTTGTGCCAAAATTTTCTGTTCCACAAGCATTGCATCATTTGTGGACAGCTGAATTGGTTCCCTCTTTGGCTGCTGTGCTATGCTTTCATTCTTATTCCGGGCCAAAGAGTTAATAAGCTCATATGTTTAAGCTGCTGTCTTGGACCTTATAGTCCCTCCTGCTGCAACTTTAACAATCATACGAGTGTCAGGAGTCATACCATTAAAGAATATAAGTACCTGCTTACCTACAGGCATATCATATTGTGGACATCTCCTAATCAACTCTTGAAATCTATTCCATGCAGCACATAGGAATTCCCTTCCATTTTGAGTGAAATTGGTGATTTCATTCACCAGCCGGTTATATTTATCCATGGAAAAGTACTCAGCAAAGAACCTTGAGACTAAGTCTTCCCAAGTTGAGATGCTATTTGATGTTTGACGGTTCAGCCATCTCAATGCATTTCCCTTAACAGCAAAAGGGAATAAGCTTAACCTCACTGCATCGTCTGAGACCCCTTGGTGTCTTATAGTATCACAGATTCTCAGTTCTTTCTATGAAATCATGTGGGTCTTCAAAGTCCTTTCCTCCAAATTGACTGCGTTCCACCAATGCTATCAATGAAGGATTTATATCAAAGTGATTAGCTTGTATTGGTGGTCTCACAATACTGGAGTTAGGTCTTGTGAATATAGGAGCCAGAATATCCTCCATTAGCTCATCTTCCGATCTCCGTCTTGGCTGATTAGGTTGTTCTTCAGCCATTTCTTCTTCTGATCTAATTCAGGGAGTGAATCATAGTCAAAGTTTTCAGCTTCTCTCCTTCTTTGTCTAGCTAGTCTCCTTTGGATTGTTCTTTCTATTTCTGGGTCAAACTGTAAATCCTCAGAGCTAACTGAACCTCGCATAAAACTTGGAGAAGCGATTAGTAACAAAAAATTCAATCACAAGTTTAAAATTACTGTAAAATCCATTGCCAATCCCAGGCAACGGCGCCAAAAACTTGTTGCGACTTTTATACGCTCACACTACGGCAACTGCACCGATCGTTTTCAAGTAATAATTTTAGGTAAGTGAGTATCGTTCTCCACAGGGATTGGGGTGATTTAACCACAATGCCAACAATTGTGATTGAAAGTAAACAGAAAATTACGCAAGAGAGGTTTGATTGATTGGTTGTTTGAATGTAAAGACAAAAATTAAAGAAATGCAGTAAATTGATTTGAAAGATTACCAATGGATGAATAATTGTGGTCAAGCACAATCCCCTCTGATTCCTCCTCTTTTCACTTGACTGGTTTATTAACTTTAACGTACACACATGATAAATCTCTCCTAAATTCGTAAACCCTAGATAACTAGTGATTCAACCCTTTAATTCGATCGAGAACCCTAGGCCCTTAGCGATTCTGTCAAACTAAGCATTTAGAAAATATATCATATGGGTTCCTGTTATGATTGTTCAGAGAATAAGCCTTTCCTAGATTAGTTAATCCCTAATTCCTTAGTGAATCAACCCTTTAACCTGAATTGAAAACCTAATTCCTTAGTGAATTCTATCAGTTTAAGCATTCAAAAGATCATATTATAAAGTCTGCATTTACGCATCCCTATCCCTAGGTGATGAACAAATGTTATTCTTAACAGGTCAGAAATTAGAACCCCAATGCTCCCATTGTGAATCCTAACCCTAAGTACTTAATTGAAGTGATCAATTCCAAATAAGAATATGAAAGAAGAACAGAAAAGAATAAAACAATCAAAACATATGTATTTCAATACCAGTCAAATTACAGAGGAGTTCTCATCAGTTCATGGCCTTCCCACAATACAATTAGCCTACCATAGGCCTCAAGAACATCAAAGCAGTGGAGTAGTTCATCTCTGTGCAGAAACCTAGCTTTGATTCTTGATTTCTAGGGTTTAGAATAATGCTTTATGTGACTAATACAATGTAATTCAGCTGTTCCTGGATGTCCTACTCTGTTCAGAGGCTTTTTCTTTTATAGATAGGTTTAATTAGAGTAATAAAGCCTAGAACAATGCCCAAATTCGAATCAAATCTTTTAAAACAGGCAACTGGATCTTTCTAGCGCGATCCGCGCGCGATCCCGCGCTAATAGCGCGGGTCTTTCGAATCCATGGCGCTGATCGCGCGGCTATCCACGCTAACCGCGTGAATTATTCGACTTGAATGGCCTGATGCTGAGATTACTGGCGCTGACAGCGCGGCTTTGGCGCGATCCGCGCGGAGTCCTCGAAATAGATGACGCTGATCGCGTGGATCAGGCGCTAGTGGCGTGAGTTGTTCGAGCTTGAAAGCTGGTCTTCTTTGATTTGGTGCTACTGGCGCGGGGTATGGCACGACTAGCACGACTTGTTCGAGCCTGAAACCTTTAAATTTGCATATGGCGCGAGTCGTGCAGCAGCTGGCGTGATCCGCGCGGGACCTTGAAGCTTGTTTTCTTCTTTTCTTTGCTGGAACTTCCTCCTTTTTGGCCTGAAAATGCTAAATGGTAATGAATTGAGTTGAAAGCAATTAAAATGATAATTTAACTAATTTCTAATCTATTTTCGTAACTATTTAACTAAATTATATCCTAAAACTAGGATGTGTTTGCAACACATCAGCAAGCAATAAATTGATGGATTCCAATCTCGCAACTGGAGCATAAGTTTCCTCATAGTCTATGCCTTCTTCTTGATTGTAACCTTTAGCAACCAGTCTAGCTTTTTTTTTTTTCTGACTATGATTCCACTTTCATCAAGTTTATTTCTAAAAACCCATTTTGTACCAATATGTTTGAGAGAGGATGGTCTAGGAACAAGTTCCCAAACTTCATTTCCCTTAAATTGATTTAACCCATCATGCATGGCATGCATCCAATGTTCATCATGTAAGGCTTGATCAATATTCTTAGGTTCAATTTGAGAAACAAAAGTCATATTATGTAACGCCTCTCTTTACTCACTCGTGCTTGATTGTTTTTATATGGAAATTCATGTCCTTTCTGTGTTATAACGTTTTTAGTTATAAATTTTTCACGAAAATTCTTTTTGCCTTGTTTGCTAATTTTATGTAAATAGCATAAATGATTTTCCTCACCACGGTTCATTTATAAATAAGAGTACAGTCCATGATACAGTCCACTATACAGTCCATAATACATATCCAATAATATACAGACAGTCCAAAATATATAAGAACCACAAATAACAAGCATCACAACATCGACATCACATCTTCCAATCATCCATGCACATCTTCATTCCACCATCCATGCTCAGCTACTACTGTTCCTCTGCTCGCCCAAACGAATTGGGGTCATCACAGGTGTAAACCACAGACACAACTCGGGTAAGTTTATGACAAACATAGTTTGAATAAGATATATATAAAAGATCAATTGATTCACAGATTATTTCACAGTACCCAGATTAAATATTCAGCTCACCACATATTCATCAATAAATAATCATTTCACATACTCATCATGTGGTGCATGAAATGCATGCTCATCTTTTAATATAATGCATGACTGAGATCTCAGCTTTATCATAAAATCATCAACATCAGTGGCCACAGTCAGATAGCCCCAATCACTGGTCCAGAACTTGCATGATCAGTCAGGGTGTCACAGTGGTGCACAGGAAAGTCACCCACACTACATGTGATCATCATGGGTGGAGTGAGTTCCTCACTGCCGAAGCACCCCCCAGCTCAGGCTTCTCATTGTCTGAACGCTCATACTCAGTTCCTCTAACTATCTAACACATCTCCATGGATTAACCCCCGCAAGGCATCAACTCCATGGATTAACCCCCGCAAGGCATCAACTCCACGGATTAACCCCCGCCAGGCATATGTGTATGAAAATGCATGAGTGATTTATTTAATCCAGTCCTTAAACATCCTTTCAACACATAAGGCTTATTTCTTTCATCTCATAAAATTCTACACCACAGTCTCAGCATACAGCCATAATTCTCCACAACTTACGGAATCCATAACCGCTCAACAATACGAGGATTCCAATCATCAGCATAACATAATTCTTAATTTGTTTCTCATCCTCAAAATTTAATTTATTCCTCAATCATCGAAATCATAAACCACCAAGTAACAGGTTAATCTTTATCATAGTTCAGCATCAAGTGAATAATAAAATATCATACAGCAACATCAACAAATAAAATAACATACAGCAACATTATGTTACAGCAACATTAAGTTATAATATATAGTAACATACAGCAACATTAAATAACAATATACAGCAACATAGTAAAATAACATACAGCAACATTAAGGTACAGAATTAATATACAACAGCATTAAATTACAAATACAGCAATAGACAACAACATAATAAAATAACATACAACAACATTAAGTTACAAATACAACCATGTACAGCAATATAATATACAGCTACATTAAGTTACAAATACAGCAACATAATAAAATGACATACAGCAACCTTAAATAATTAATTACAAATATTACCACATCAAGTAAATAGTAAAGGAATACCACAAAGTAACCTATGGCCACAAAGTAAAATTAATTATATTGGACAGCCACTTTATTTAAGTTTCAAGTTTATTCTTTTGGTTGCTTAAGGTTAGGTCTATATATTATTCTAGTTCATTGTGACATTTGAACAAACACGTGGTGTGCAACCTTGAATCCATAGTATACAAAGAAGCTACTTTAATCTTTAATTCTTATGAAGTTCAACATATTTCTAAGAATAAAACTTGCTTCCAACCAAGGTTATCATCAAATTAGATATAGATACTTAAAGAAACATAGAAGGATTTCAGCCCATCATTCATTTTAATTCCAAAACCATATAAGAATTTAATTCAAACTTTGAATATCATAAACTCCCCATACCTTATTTGTCTTTTGTTTGGACAGCCCTTTGCTTCCTTGCTTCTTCTTGAAAGCTTGGTTGATCAATTCTTACTTCTTCATGAGTTTCCTAAGGTTCGATGTTCTTGGTACAAAGTATGATAAAGAAGGTTAAAATGAAAAGAAGATAGGATGCAAGTGAGTGGTTTCCACGGCTAGGCTTGTTTTGTTTTAGAAATATTTTGGAATGGCTTTAAGAGTGGCAAGGCTTCACACGTTCATTCCCCTTGTACCAGCCATACCTCACGGTCCTTTTCTCTTATAAATTGCTTCTTAAAATGATTTTGAAGGCCCATGGTCCGTCCACCTCCTTAACAAGATTTTTGTGCTAAAAATCTTACCTTACTTTCCACTTGGTTGGCTTTTTATTGGTTAAGTAATTACTTGCTTCCAAGTGGCCTTAATCTTGAAATTTCTACAGCTTTCCTTGGTTTCCTTGTGTTGTCCATGGATTCACTAAGCTTAGGGTGCTTTCCTTTTATTTTTTCTCTTCACGTGGAGTTAGCTTAGTTGTAGGAGATTTTTGTTGCTATTTTTCAAAGTAACTTTCCACTTGGTCCAATAGCTTTGTTCCTTGCTTCCTAGCCATCCAATTGTCCTTGTTCCACATTCTTCTAAGGCTTCCTACATTTCTCTTGGTAGTTCACGGCTGAATTTGGTGTTTGAAGGCAAATATATTTCAATTAAGCTTGTTTATGTAGGATAACTATAATTTAAAGAATTTAATGCTTTATTTTTCTTAGTCTATGTTTTGACATTAAATAAACTTATTTCCATAATTTATAAAACCTTAATTTCATTTGATTTCTTAGAAGTAAAATTCTAAAATCATTTAGAAGTTAGCTTAAACTTGAGTAACATTTTTGGATTCTATTAACTTTCTTCTTTATCTAACTTCCTATTAGTCCATTTGCCTTGGATTCTTAAAATTATTAAGCTAGCTTATTTAAGCAATCTATTCATCCCATAATTTAGAGAAAATTTCATAGATTATGTTTATACTCTTTTCATAATTTTCTGATACTTGAGGTTGTTTAAATTGAGCTCTTTTCAGAATATCTTCCAAAATTCCTAGAATTCTCAATTTAGGGTTTTCTGCCACCAACCATATTGATAATTTGTTGTCTAAAGGCATTTTATCCAATACTCAGGTTCCCATAATTTTCTAAAGTCATCTTGGTCAGTTTTGACCTAGGGGCATTTTGGTAATTTTACCCTTCGTCATTTCTAAAAATGTTCAGGGAAACTCTGTAATTGTCACTCTAAGGGTATCTTTGGTTATTTCTAACCCATCTGAGAATATTTATAACATTTCTTCCTTAAATGTCTTACCGGACTTCATAGGGCAATTTGGTCATTAATAAAATATCCAGGGGTATTTTGGTCATTTAGTGTCTCAGGGACCTGACTGTCATTCTTAAAATTGTCTAAGGATATTTTGGTAATTTCTCCTAGGGATACATTGGTCATATCCAGAATTGTTCAGGGCAAAATTGTCATTTTCACCCTAGGGATATAAACGTCATTTCTGAAATTGTTCAAGGGCGTTCTTGTCATTTTTCCCTAAATTTTTCTACTACCTTTTATTAACATTTTACTCTCAGTAATTGTCTGTAATTTCCTAAATTTTGGGGTGTTACATATTACAACATAGATTTCTTAATGAAGATCTAGTAGATATGTAACACTCAGTAGGCCTCCGACGTGTTATCATTAATAATATCAGATTAGCGTTTAAAACATAGTTTATAAAACTCAGCGGAAGCACAAAATCGCTTTTCTTGATACATTATGTATGGAATCACCAATATATCATATAACACACACCAAAACAATATATATATCACGCCCCTGCTGATCCAGTTTCTCAAATCACACATCATCTAGACAGATAACTTAAACATACAGGCAGATAATCAATCAAACAACATAAATGCTCAGGGGAAAGTTTCATATACATATATAAATATTTCTGTACATATATACATCAGTGTTCACACCACCCTGTGGTGATACAAAAGAATAATAGCCCTCCTCGAGGGTATACAGAACTATACATCAAAAAGGAATCAAAATAGAGCCTTCAAGCTCTCCATGCCGTTCCTCAGTCAAGCAGCCTAGTCTCTGCTGGGCCTCTTGCCCTGAGACTGATCTTCTCTTCTAGAATGGTCACCTGAAATCATAGAAAACCCCACACGGGGTGAGATAACATATCTCAGTAAGCTCAGAGTCCTTGGGAAATCATTCCCACCCTGACTCACAGATTCACAACACACATACAGGTAACATAGCAAACATAGCCCTAGTGGCTTGGCCCTTTGGCCCTCATCATATCATAATCATAATCATAATCATAATCATAATCACAACAAATGACAGGTGGCAGAGCTCCTCAATGCCTGACGGAGCTCCTCAACGCCCTAACGGAGCTCCTCAACGTCAGTACCTGTCAATATATGGCAGAGCTCCTCAATGCCATGGGCGGAGCTCCTCAACGCCCAGAATACCCAGCAGAGCTCCTCAATGCTGGTATTCATCTATTGGCCATGGGCGGAGCTCCTCAACGCCCTGAATACGCAGCAGAGCTCCTCAATGCCAGTATTCATCCATTGGCCAACAGATATCTCAATCACAGCACACATATATCCAATGCAGATGCATATAAAATCAATACAATCCATGTCAAAGCCAATGCATGCATCATGAATCATGACCAACACTCCCCAGGAGTGAGGTGTGCAACCAAAGTGGGAATTCATCCCCCAAAAACACTGAACTTACCTGGTAAGGGATTACTCTGCGGTTCCTTTCCAGGTCTGTGACTCCCGCCACCAACAGTCTCAGAATCAAAGCCTAATCAAGGCACATGCAAATCTCATATCAAAATAAGCCCTCAGGCATCCAATTCACAGAACATATCATAACAGAATTCCCCTATCCTAGGGTTCAGTTAAGCTCAGCCCCTCACAAGGCTGTTCACAGACCATTCAAGGTCCCTCAAGGCTAAAAGCCAAGCCTCTGAGTCATCTGAACTCAATACACAACCATACATGGCATAGTTTCCTCAGCCTTAACCTCAACAATCACTAGGACGGACTGAGTTTCACTCCAAGTCTCGTTCAACTAGCCACTTGGGCTCAGCACAACACAATCAAGGCTCTAACCTATCAGAGAACCATCAACAAGTGACTCTACACAAGTCACGTAGGCATATACCGAGCCAAGATTCAAAGTCATCAGAATCAAAAACTGAAAGCTAATCCTTCATCTATTCCTTGCTCTAAACAAGTTTCTCTACAAGACCCTGGGCTAATTCTAGCCCCATTACATATGGGTCACTATTCATGGAAACCCCCCAGAATCAAAATCAAACGGAGAAACTTGAGTCTCTTACCTCAGTGGTGACCCAGAAGATCTCAGGACAGCCTCCTCGAGCTTTAGTGTCCTTCACCAGCCGTGGTTCCTCGCCACACTCAAGTTTCTCTGAGTTTCTCCTCTGAAGATTCACTTCTCACTCAAAATGGGGTTTCAAGAGCATGAAATGAAGGATTCAAGCTTCATAAAGGTTTCTCTCAGGATTAAAGGTCATCAAAAAGTGTTTAGGCTGGTATATAGGGTCCTAGAAAGCTTGGAACTGCCATTAATGGAGGTTTGAAGGTCCAGGGAAGAAGAAGATGATTTTCCCCTCCATTTTCTGCGTTTGACCCTTTTATACTCAGCCTGCCCGAGGTCTAGCGCGATCCGCGCCACAATGTTGGTGGTCTGGGGCTAACAGCGCCAGCCCCACGCCATTAGTGCCAACTTCCCGAGACCTGTGGCGCCATCGCGCCACCTCTGGCGCTATCAGCGTGAAAATCCAGAGAAAATTGGTTTTCCAGGGCACTTGTGGCGCGGCCCTTGGCGCTACTCGCGCCAACCTCTCGACCTATCCACGCCACCAGCGCCATGTCCACGCTAAAAATGTGAACTGGTCGAACCTATGGCGCCATCAGCGCCACAGCCAAAGAGCCTGGCGCGATCAGCGCCAACCCTGGCGCGATCAGTGCCACACCAAAAACTCAGTTTTCTAATTTAAAAGACCAGGCCAAAAGTGAGGGTCCTTACAAGATACTCTCTTTGAAACTTCACCTATGATGTTGTCAAGTGAGAGATCTTTTGTTGTCTCCAATCTTTAGGCTCTTGAAGGGGTTGATGGTTTTATTTCAGCACTTGGTTCTTCTTTCTCTTTAATTAAGGAATCATTAAGCTGAATAAATTCTTCCATTGGACCTGCATCTGCATCACACTTCTTTTCCTCTTTAAAGGGATGAGACTCATCACAAATCACATGTACAGATTCTTCCATGCACATTGTTCTTTTGTTGAAAACTCTATAAGCTTTACTATGTAATGAATATCCAAGGAAAATTGCTTCATCAGCCTTAGCATCAAATTTTCCAAGTGATTATTTCCCATTGTTTAATACAAAACACTTGCAGCCAAAAGCTCTCAAATGAGAAATGTTGGGTTTTCTACTTTTGTATAGCTCATAAGGAGTTTTCTTTAAAATAGGCCTTATAAGTAATATATTCAAAGTGTAGCATACTGTACTTACAACATCATCCCAAAAATATTTTGGCAAATTTGTCTCATTAAGAAGAGTTCTAGCTCCTTCTTCAAGAGATCTATTTTTCCTCTCCACAACACCATTTTGTTGAGGTGTTCTGGGAGCTGAAAAATTGTGGTTAATTCCATTTTCTTCACAGAATTTTTCAAAATGTTCATTTTGGAATTCTCCACCATGATCACTTCTTATTGAGAAAATTTTGCTGCCTTTTTCATTTTGTGCAAGCTTGGCCACTTTTCTAAAACCAAGGAAAGCATCACTTTTGGATTTCAAAAATAGAGTCCAAGTAAATCTAGAGTAATGATCTACAATAACAAGCCCATAATAATTGCCACCTAAACTCATAGTTCTAGAAGGACCAAACAAATCAATGTGCAGTAATTCAAGTGGTCTAGAGGTGGAAACAATGTTTTTACTTTGAAAAGAACTTTTAGTTTGTTTCCTCTTTTGACAAGCATCACAAAGTTTGTCCTTTTCAAACTTGAGTTTGGGCAAACCAATTATTAAATCCTTTTTAACTAGCTTGTTCATATGATGCATGTTTATGTGACTTGCCCTTCTATGCCATAGCCAAGATTTATCAATCTTGCTTATTAGACAAGAAGTGTTGTGGAAGAATGCATGATCAATTGAAAGTAAGTAAATGTTACCTTTCTTTTTATCTATATGAATTACTTCACCACTTTGTCCATCACATATCATGCAGCATTTCTCATTGAATGAGACTTTGAATCCTTTATCACAGAGTTAGCTTATGCTTAAGAGATTATGCTTCAATCCTTCAACATAAATAACATTTTTGATCTTGGTTTTGGAGCTATCTCAAATGTTGCCTTCTCCAATGATTTTTCCTTTGTTATTATCCCCATAAGTGACATATCCTCCATCTTTAAGAGTTAGATTTGTAAGCATAGACATGTCACCCGTCATATATATGTCTAGAGAATCCACTATCAAGGTACCATATTGAGGATTTAGCTCTTAGACATACCTACCAAAATCAAATCAATTTATAAAGGAAGGTACCCAATTGAGGTTGGGTCCATAAGGGTTAACAACTTTCTTTTTCTTTGGAACCCAAATGCAATCTCCATTAGGCACATAGAATCTCCTAGCATAGCATTTGTATGATGTATGTGCTTTTTCCATACAATAGTTGCATGTTATAGATTTTGATGTTTTTCTAAAGAATGCATTTTGATTGATCTTTGAGTTTTTAAACCACTTTTGATTCTTCTGTTTTGGAGGCACAAATACAATTTTTCCAAAGGATTTTGAGCCTTGTTTGTACCCCAAACCAGAAGTATCTCCAGCATACTTTTGCACACTTAACATTTCAGCCAAGTTGCATTTTCCTTTGTAAAGCTTTCTCAAAAGATCAATTAAATCAATGTTCTTGGATAAAAGTAACATGTACTTTTTCTCCTTGACTCTTTTTGTAATCATCAAAATCTTTTTTCAGCAAGTTATATTGGTCAACATTTGTAGAAGAAGAAGCACATACACATCCATTCATATTGTAACTTGAAACAAGTTTTTCATTTTCTTCTTTCAAGTTGCAAATTTTAGTTTGCAATTTAGTAATTTTTGCAACATGCCATCAAAGATTCCCTTTGAGCTTGTTATTGGATTTTGCAAGCTTTTGGGCCTCTTCATGCATTTCTTGGAAAGCATTACTAGCTTGTTCAAGTTCTGAATTTACCTTTTCTCCATCACATGATAAATCATCATCATCTTCATTGATAGTGGAGGTGAGACACATGTTTGCTTCTTCATTTTCAGTTGAAGATTCTAGGTTGTTGACTCATTATCTTCCCAAGCTATGTAGGCTCTTTTAGATTTTCCTTCCTTCCTCATCTTGTTGTCCCCTTGTTGCTTTTTCAAGTAGATTGAACATTCAGATTTGATGTGGTCAGGTTTCCCACATTCAAAGCAAGTAAAATTGTTGTCAATCTTCTTCTTGTTATTGTTCTTGTTGTTCTTTGTGAACCTTTTGTTCTTGTTTTTCCTCAAGAACTTGCTGAACTTCCTGACAACTAAGTTCATGTTGTCCTCTTCATCCTCATCACTTGATTCTTCCTTTTTTTCAGCTTTTTAAGTTGCAGCTTTTAGTGCAATGCTTCTGCTTTTCTTTTCTGCATCTTCATTACAAGTTAGTTGAGACATTTCAAGCTTATATTCAAGTAGCTTACCAAATAGTGCAGCCATGGACATCTTTGATAGATCTTTGGATTCCTTGATCGCTATCACCTTTGGTTGCCAAGGCCTTGTTAGACACTTCAAGATCTTGATGTTTAATTCTTCAGTATCAAAGATCATCCCAAGACCCAATAGATGATTGACAATATGAGTGAATCTTGTCTGCAGCTGAGAAATGCTTTCATTGGTGTTCATCTTGAACATCTCATACTCATGGATCAATGCATGCTTCCTTGATCTTCTAAATTCTTCAGTTCCTTCATGAGTAATCTCCAACATCTCCCACATTTGTTTTGCACTTGTGCATCTCACTGTTCTAAAACATTCATTAGAAGAAAGTGCAGAGGTGATCATATTTTTAGATTTAAAAATCATATTGAACAGCCTTTTGTTCAGCATCTGTCATCTCATTCTATTCTTTGAGAATCAATTCATTGTAAACAGTTTTCTTTGGAATAAAAGGACCATTTTCTAAGGCATTCCAAGCACCTGGGTCATTTGATTGAATAAAATTTTCATTCTATTTTTCCAAAAACTAAAATGTTCCCCTTCAAACATAGGAGGTCTGTTTAGAGAAACACCTTCTTTGAAGGTTATTTATGAGGTATTCATTTTTCCTTTTGAAGAAAAACTAGTGGTCTTGGATAACTCTCAAGAACCAGCTCTGATACTAATTGAAAATAAAAGGAATACTGCACAATAACCAAGAGGGGATGGATTGGTTAAAACCTTGGTATTTTAAAAACTTTTTCAAATAAGAGTTTTAGGATCTTTATCACTTTCAAAACCAAGATATCTTTTTACTCAATCAAATGTCTCAACCTAAGAATTCAATAGATCAAAAATGAACTTGTTGAACAATGAATATGAAACAAAGAATCTAAGAACAATGAATAAGATGAGAATAGAGATATAAATCAACACACAAGCAATTTATACTGGTTCATTTCAAAACTTGAAGTTACATCTAGTTTCTTCTAATCAACACTAGATTAGAGTTCCACTATTATAAAATTTTGGTTCTTACATGCATACAACATCTCCCTTTTATCAACCCTAGATAAAGATTAGAAATCTAAAACACTATTAGATTCTAAGAGACAAAGAACTACAGAACACTACTCTGTTCTTTGCACTAGAGAACCCTTCTCTAGATACAAGCAAGAACCCACTTTACAATAGCAATCTTACACAAAAATTCAGAACAAAATTTACACACAACAATTAAGGAGAGAGATAACCTGATGATCCAATGAATGAATGCAAAATGAATTACCAAATCAAGTTGAGAAGAAATCAAACTCAGAACATACTTCTTCTTAATCTCAAAAAGAATCTTGCTCAAGAATCATTCAAAGACCCCCATTGATGTTTTGAATGAAGCAAGAAGTAAAAACACTTAGAAAATCACTTAGGAATTGCTTAAGAGGCTTGTGTATACTCAGAAATACAAATGATCAAGTTGTGAAATAAGCTCGGCCTCAAATCCTATTTATAACAGAATTTGTAACTAATTGTAATCAATTAAACGCGCCTAATAATCGATTATTATGCTTATGTAATCGATTAAAATGACCATGTAATCGATTAAACCATTCAAGAATAATTATGGGTTTTTCTAATGAGCAAAATAATCAATTATCCCGAGCTGTAATTGATTAAAATAGAAAGTCTTAGTTTTACAAATTATATTGTGTAATCGATTAAAATATTTGGTAATCGATTAAAGCAGAAAACATATATTTTCAAAGTGAACGTGTAATCGATTACAATCTTTGGTAATCGATTAAAACAACAAAGTGATTTTTCTCAAACAGCCTAAGTAATCGATTACAATGTGTGGTAATCGACTATCACAGCAAGACTTAAAAACATGATTAACTATGTAATTGACTACAACCCTTAAGTAATCATTTAAATTCATTAACAAAGCAGTTTTGTTTTAAACAAGGATCAAATAATCAATTATTCCGTTCATACAAGATTTTCCTGATAGCTTGAAGAACATATTAATCGATTATAACCTTAAGTAATCGATTAAACCAGTAAAACTTGCATTTTTCCAAAAACTTTTCACTTACATAAAAATCTTAACCAAATTATTAAAGCTTTGTTATTTTATTTGAAAACTATTTAGATTAATGAATGTATGAACGAATGAATGCAAATCATGAAAATCGAAGAATTACAGACGAATATGCAAAAAAAACTGAATTGTGTGAATCGAAAACTAAACATTGCTATTGTATTTTCCTATGTCTGAATGAGAGACTGCCGGGGCACTTACTCGTTATGAATGAAAGCCCTTGCTCTGTGCCTTATTTTCCGGTACCGGTAGCGAATAGTACTCTAGCTATTGGAATCTCTTATCGGATCCGTTAGCGGGTAGTAAACTAGGCAGGTAGGAGAAGTCGAGACCTAACAAAAGAAGTAAACCTGAAGTGTCGCGAAAGACTGGGATGGGAAACAAAACGGAATGTACCGGATTTTTAGCACGTGCAACCATCAAACCAGAGACCAAAGCAGGGCTCGACAAAATAGAAAGTATCATGGCATTGAGAAGAAATGATTCCCTAAACGACGAGCAAACACTCGAACGTGAGAGCAAGGGATCACCTAACGAATGGACGAGCTCCAAGGAGGGAGGAAAGAGGAACGCAAGAACCAGATCACCAGATTAACCTTTCTCTTACACTTGAATCAATTACAACTTCAAGGCATCCAAGCATGTTGAAAGCTCAAAACCAATCTTGAATCATATTCTTCCATTCTTCATGATGCTCCCCCTATATCCAACATCTTTAACCAATAGATATTTTATAGTAGCATGATCAGTAAAAACCACAACCTTAGATCCTATCAAATAAGATCTAAATTTTTCCAAAACATACACTACCGCAAGCAATTCTTTTTCAGTTGTTGCATAATTAACTTGAGCTTCATTTAACACCTTGCTTGCATAATGTATGACATGGAAACCTTTATTTTTCCTTTGACCCAAAACTGCTCGTACAACATATCACTACCATTACACATTATTTCAAAATCAAGTGTCCAATTTAGGGCAATGATTATGGGTACAAAAATCAATTTTTGTTTCAAAATATCAAAAGCTTTTAAACACAATTCATCAAAATGAAATGAAACTTCTTTGTTCAAGAGATTTCTCAAAGGCTTGGCATTCTTAGAAAAATCATTGATGAAACACCTATAAAACCCAACATGTCATAGAAACCTTCTAATACCTTTGACATTTGTTGGCAGAGGCAATTTTCAATGACATCCACCTTGGCTTTGTCAACTTCAATGCCATGAACATAGATTTTGTGGCCCAATACAATGCCTTCAGCCACCATTAAGTGTCATTTCTCCCAATTGAGCACAAGATTTGTGTCAACACACCACTTCAGTTTAGTGTTAAGATTAGAAAGACATAAATCAAAAGAAAAGCAAAAGACAGAGAAGTCATCCATGAATACTACAATACTCTTCTCAGTGAGATTAGAGAAAATAGCAAGCTTACAGCACTAAAATGTAGCAGGATCGTTACAAAGACCAAAATACATTTTCTTGTAAGCAAAAACTTTGAAGGGACAGGTAAAAGTTGTCTTCTCCTAATCTTTAGGATTAAGATTGATTTGATTATAACGTGAGTACCCATCAAGAAAACAATAGAATTATTGTCCTGCTAGTCTCTCCAGGATTTGGTTCACGAATGACAATGGAAAATGATCCTTTATGGTGGCTTTATTGAGATTCCTATAATCAGTATACATTCTCTAGCCTATAATAGTATGAGTTCAAATAAGCTCATTTTTCTCATTTTTTACAACAGTTATACCACCTTTCTTTGGAACTACCTGTACAAGGCTTACCCACTAGCTTGACTACCTCCTTTCTGACAACTTCCTTCATGGTTGGATTGAGGCGTCTTTGTGGATGAGCTACAGGTTTATATTCTTCTTCCATTAAAATTATATGCATACAATAAGAAGGACTGATACCTGTGAGGTCTGATAAGGTCCAGCCAATGGCTTCTTTGTTGTCCTCCAAAAATTTCACCACTCTCTTTTCTTCTTCTTCAGAAAGATTTGCATTAATGATAACTGGTTTATGTGAATCACGTGCAAGAAAAACATATTTCAAATGTGGAGGTAATGCTTTCAGCTCCATCTTTGATTCTTAATTCTGGTTCCTTTCTTTCAATTCTTCATAGTGAGATTGACGGTAAGGAATTTCCTTGAAAGCATCGATTTGTTGGAGACAATCTGAACTCTCATTATCTTCACATTCGCTCATGTCCTCAAATGCTTCAGTCAATATTTTCTCTAAACCATCTTTTCTTTGAATGAACCTCTTGGAGTGAAGAATCACTTCATCTAGGATGTCCACCCTAAACCACTCCCTCTTATCTTTAGGGTGCTCCATGGCTTCAAATACATTGAATTGCACTTCATCGTCTTGCACCTTACTGAGTTTTCCTTCATCAACATCAATCAAAACTTTAACAGTCTTCATGAAAGGTCTGCCAAAAATCAATGGAACTTCAATATCCTCATCCATATCCATCACTACAAATTCGACTCAAGAGAAATTTGTCAACTTTCACCAATACATCTTCAATAATGCCATTAGGATGCTTAATAGTTCTGTCAGGTAGCTGCAAAGCCATCCTAGTTGGGCCTGATTTCTACTTCTCATATCTGCTTGATGATGGACAAGGGCATTAGGTTGATGCTTGCACCTAAATCAAGAAGTTTCTTTCCCACTAATAATCTCCCAATAGTCATCGGAATTGTGAAACTACCAGGATCTCTGGATTTCTTTGGAATGGACTTTTGCATAATTGCACTACAACATGCATCCAACTCCACTATTTCATCATCCATAATTCTTTTCTTCTTTGTAAGCAAATCCTTTATGAATTTAGCATATATTGGCATCTGATCCAACACCTTAGAAAAAATAATGTTAATTTGTAGCCATTTGAAAATGTTTAAGAAAGCTTGTACTGCATTTCCGTGTCTTTCTTTGACGGAGCATGCAAATAAGGAAGATGTTGAACTGGTGGATGATTTAGTACAACTTTGCCTTTTTCTGTTGCTTGTTTATTTGATTTCTACTTCTTCTCTTCTCTTACCACATTCTCTTCCCCTTCTTCATTAGTCACCACTTCATTTTTCTCCTTTTCTTTTTCAACTCCTTTTGTTTCATTATTTTGTTTATATAATTCCTTCATTTTCATTTTTCTCACCATCATCCTTCAAACCAACAACAATCCCCCTACTTATTGTAATTGCTTTGCATTGTTCCTTTGGGTTAACCTGTGTGTTTGCTAAAAAAGATCCACATCCACGATCAGATAGTTGTTTTGTAAGTTGTCCAACCTGAACTTCAAGATTTTCAAAAGAAGCATCAATGTTCTTCTGATTTGTGATGAACATCTGCATAAACTGAGTTAGAGTATCTTTCATTTTTGAAATTCTATCAAGCTGAGCTCGATGTTGTTATGGACCCCTATTTGAAAGACCTACATAAGAATTGTTAGAAGGACCTGCAAAAGAGTTGTTAGAAGGACCTGTATAAGAAGAGTTAGTGGGACCAAAATATGCATTATTATTTTGTTGCCTCCAACATAAGGTTGATTTGAACCTGGACCACCTTTGTAGCCTTGGTGATTTCCTTGAAAGTTCTATTGAGGTCTGGTTTGATTATGCAAATTATGAGCCTCCTCTTCCTGTTGACAATCACCAGATGCTGAACAGTGGCCATTCTGATAGTCACCTCCACAGAAATCACATCTTATAACTTGTTGAAACTTGGTGCATTTTATGTGATCCATCTTGCTGAAATTGTTGAGGAAGTTGGCCTATCTGTTTTGTTAAGGCCTCTATTTGCGAGTCAAGAGTTTATTCTGAGCTAGAATTGCATTTTGAGTATCCAACTCCATTAAACCTTTCCTTTGAACCGGAAACGTATCATGGTAACTTTGATAATCACTGGCTTCTATGGAGTCAATGATTACAAATGCTTCCCCAAGACTCTTAGACATTATAGTACATTGATGTGTTGCAAACACATCTTGTTTTTAGTCTAGTTTTAGGTTAGAATTTGATTAAATACTTAGGTAAATAGCTTAGAATTAGTTGAGTTTAGTATTTTATTGTTTAAATCTAATTTCAATACCAATTGTGCAATTTCAGGTCAAAAGAGGAGAATAAATAATAAAGCAAGTTCTGGAGTGTCACGCGTGTCGCGC
>PYAF01003846.1:36287-47060 GCA_007407185.1 Glycine tomentella
TTCTGTATGTTTGATTAGTTTCTTTGTGAATTCTGTTTTACATCTTGTTTCTTGAAGCATTACAAGTATTGGATTGATCTTGGATAAAGAATCTTGATTGTATTTGTGATAAAGATCCAAAGGGAAAAGAAACTCTGATTTTGAAACTCTAATTTTAATTACCCAAAAAGTTTTAAGTTACCAAGGCCAACCAATTCACCCCCCTCTTGGTTAAGTGTGAAGCGTTTCCATATTTTACAAGATATAATGCTTAGTTTTTGCTTGTGTGCAAGATATCAAGCAAATTCCAAAGAGTCTCACCGAACAACAGTCAAAAGGATCCTCAAATATCTCATGGCTACACCTAAAGTTGGTCTTTGGTATCCCAAAGGTGCTTCAATTAATATTATTGGTTATTCTACTTCTAACTTTGTAGGATGCAAGTTAGAATGAAAAAGCACTAGTGGCACTTGTCATCTTCTTGGAAGTTCATTGATCTCATGTGTAACGACCTAAAATATTCCTATATGTTATATTTTTATTTGGGTTTTATTTTAAGAAACGCGTATTAGGAATTGTAAAACGTATAACTTTCATAACCTGTTAAACTGATATATATATATATATATCTATATATATAGATATATATATATATATAGATAGATAGATATATAGATAAGTAGCCAATATCTATTGTTACATAGATCAGTTCTTTTGGTTACATTACTTTTATTACATTCATAGATCTTAACTACTAGTAAACATCTCAGATACTCTAGTTAGGATTATTATTTATTTACAAAAAAACCTACAGCCTATGTCTCCATTTCAAAAGTTCTCTCCCATGCTCTCTTCTTCATTGACCAAGTTAATTGGCTCCATGGGTGGATTTGGATAAGTAGGAGTAACTTCTAGGAATTGATCATTTGGATTAAACAGTCCATTAAGTGCAGAAACAGGAAAATGAGTGCCAAAAAATTAAATATATGCATGTATAACTGGGTGCATGGTGATGACATAACAGTTTCTTTCCTCGTCGGTGTACAACCCCATCTCAACGCATCAATGAAGATGATGATTGAGGCCATCTAAAATAGAACATAAAACAAATTTAGTGAGAAATAAAAATTTCTCAGTAAGCAAAAACTAAACCATCGAACACGTTAGTACGTTAGTAAATAATTAATATATTCAAATGAAGCAATAAAATAATTATGCAAACTATATGAATGCTTGAAATGAATTTTCCCAGGGTACACATAGCCTCTACATATCGTACTGTATGTAGCTACACCTCGTACTGGATGTAGACGCTGCGATCGTCTTACACAAACATGCATGATTTCTGCCATATATTTGCACCTGGCACCACATATCATACTGTATGTAGTATCAGATTCTGTTTCACAAAATCTCGTACTGGATTTGGAAACATAATTCAATATAGCATCAATCAAAAGCCCATCCATAATAAAATCCATAAAAAAAAGTACATACCATTTTATGGAAAATTATTGTTATCATAACATCATACGTACCACAAGTATGGTTAAACCATGATACCATATTCAAGTAAGATCATTACCAACTTAGGCATGACCATTGAATATCCTTAAACTATAACAAAACCATGTTAGTAATCTAACTAATGATCCACAATATATCTTTCAAATAATTTCTAACACCTTTAAACTTTCACAAGAAAATTATAACCTAGCATGCATTTTAATCTCCTTTCACCTATCACCTTACTACTTCATCTTCAAAATTTAATCACTCAAGCATTTGAATCATTTAACTACATTCCATTTAACTTCTACTCCTATAAATTAATTCAAAATAACTCCATAATAAAAATATACACCAACAACCCAAATATCATCAAAAATCACCTTCCAAGATCATTAAATGGTTTTCCATACATTACTAATATTTCAGCCTATATATCATCACCTATCCTATGGTTAAGATCAACATTTTATCATCATAAAATAAACTTAAAATGACATGAATTTCAATTCTAATTGATAACCATAAATCTGCCTAATTAAGCATATAAATTAATCCAAACAAATGCTTAACTAGAGATTGAAGCCTAGCCTACCTCAAGTGAGTTTGAGTTTGAAATGGAATAGATTAAGGGTTGTCTTTCTTGGAATATCCTTTAAGAAATGATGTTTTGAAAAATAAAATGGCTGATAGGTGAAGTGGTAGATGGTGTCACGGTTTGGAGCAAGCAAAAGAGGTAAAAAGAAAAAGCTTGTCAAGAAGCAAATAAGTGACCTTGGAGTGTATTCTGGCCAGCCAGCTATACGTGCATTTTTTTTCAAATCCCTAGCTATTTATACTTCTTTAATTAGTTGGGTTTTAAGTGATTTAGTTGAGTTATAACTGAATTAGGATTTAGTTTAATTAGAATTTAACTAGGTAATCATTACCTTAGAAGATATTATGCCTAAACCTTATCTTGACTTTGATTTTTCTTGGTCAAGATTTTTTTTTAATCCATTGTCTTGGGCAGCTGGCTTCTCATAATTGGAACATGGCTAGGCTACTAAGTTTATTTACTTGGCTCTTGTAATTCCACATACACACAAGGCCATATTATATCTTTCTCCTTTTAGCCTTGAAAAAATTACAGCAGCTACACCTTCATGGTTTTTCTTTTGGCTTATTGTTTTACTGCAAGATTCCCTTATTTAATGTTCCATGTGCACGTGGAAAGGGACCTTTTATGAGTTCACTTACGAATGGTCTAATTGTTGGCTGAAACTTCTAGCCTTTGTGTCAAAGTTTTAGGAGCTACAAATTGCCAAGACTATATCTTTCTAAAAAAATGTTTCACAGCACATGGTTCGTTCATTGTTTATTATGTATCAGTATACTAGTCCAAAAATTATCATTTTCTAATATGTCAAACTAGACTTCCTAATATTTACAACAAGGTATCACATGCTTGATTTGGAGTTATAAAACTCTGGCTATAACCTTTTTAAACTAGACTTCAAAACTGCCAGCAAGCTGAGAAATTCCATACTGACATCTCTTAATGTTTTAATTACTACAATTATTACACAAACCATATTTATCTGAAATTTTGATATGTTGTAGTAGACATCTAGATATTTAATTCCATATATCATACACTAAATTTGGACAAGAATTGAGAGAGGAATAAATTTCTCAATTCGGGTGGCAAAAACTGTTTTTTGAATGTGGATAGCTTTCAATAAATTTTTTTATTCTATTATTTTAGTATTCAAGTATCATCACACTTCCACAATTCAATCATAAATATGAATTAATTTTGAGGATGTTACATCATGGCACTGCAAGAAACAATCTTGTGTTGCTTTGTTAACTGCTGAAGCTGAATATATCTCAGCTGGAAGTTGTTGTGCACAAAACCTATGATTGAAGCAACAATTGCAAGATTTTGGAGTTGAACTAAAAGAAATACCTTTGCTAACTGACAACACAAGTGCTATTAACATCTCAAAGAATCCAATAATGCACTCAAGGACCAAGCACATTGAGATAAGGCATCATTTTCTCATAGATCATGTTCAAAGAGGTGATATCAAAATTGATTTCATTGATACTAATAATCAATTGACTGATATCTTCACTAAACCATTGGCTAGAGATAGATTCTATGCTCTTAGAAACATGCTAGGAATCTTGGATGAATCTAATCTCTCTTATCTTGAATTCTTTGATACCATGTTGAATGTCGTTTCTAGTGAAATGCTTTGAATATTGAATCCTTCATCACAAAAACTTAGAAATTTCATGTCATGCTGCATAAGTTTTGCTAATTCTGATA
This sequence comes from Glycine tomentella, assembly GCA_007407185.1. Lineage (NCBI taxonomy): Eukaryota > Viridiplantae > Streptophyta > Magnoliopsida > Fabales > Fabaceae > Glycine > Glycine tomentella. The sequence continues at coordinate 40,093 of PYAF01003846.1, forward strand.
AATGTTCTGTAATAATCGATTAAGTGTCGGATTAATCGATTAAAATCATTAAAATCCTCTTTCTGAATGAAAATTGAGCTTATATAATCAATTACACTACCATTAATCGATTATTTTGTCATTTTTGAAAAATTGGTCTCTTTTGTGATAATCGATTACACATCGGATTAATCAATTACAATGACCAAAATTTGTTTTCAATGTAAATATTCACTGGAATAATCGATTATAGTGAATGGTAATCGATTAAAATGAAGAAAATCAAAATTTTCAAAAATCAATAACTTTTGGAATAATCAATTACTTGTCGGGTTAATCGGTTACAGAAGCTAAATTGTGTTTCTAAAATTCAAATCTCTATGTGATAATCAATTAAATTAGGAATAATCGATTACACATTGTCTTCTACCTTCTAACGCTTATAAAATAATCGATTACGTGACGGATTAATCGATTACTGAATGTGCGGTTTGTGTTGCTATATATGAAATAATCAATTACATAAGGATTATAATCGATTATTTGTGGAGTTACTGCAAAATCTGACAGATTTTGTTGGAAGTTGAAACTGCCCAACCTCCACCTAATTCAAATTTAAATTCTCTACAGTGATTTAATTCGTTCCAACACCTATTTTATTCAAATTTCAAATGCTTGGAGCCTAAAATCTTCTATAAATTGAACCTTCCCTCCATGGCAAAATCACACCTATCTCTATCCTCTCTCTCTAAACCTCTGTTTTTTCCGTGCTTAGAATCCCAGTTTAGAATGTCTACTTCTAAGATAGCCAGAACCCTTAAGAGAAGAGTTGGAGAATCATCAAACCCCTCTCCTCCAAATAGGCTAAACCTTTGGTTTACAAATGAGAAGGATCGTATGACCTATCTCCAGTTTAATGCAACCAAACAAGTCTGTTCTCCTAAATACCTAGAGCTTGATTGGTTCATTAGGGAAGGCTTTCAATTTCCTGCCTTCTTAGAAACCTAGGGTCTGAAAAAAATTCATTGAGTTAAAGGGTACTTTTTACCCAAGTCAATGGAGTGCCCATGGAAATCACCCATGAGGTGTGGGAGTCAGTTGTTGGTATCTCCTTTGAGGGAGAAAGAAAATATGATGAAAATCCTGAGGGTTACAATAGGGTTGACACTTATAGGGAAATGCTTAGTGATCCCAACATGTGTCTAAAAACTAGGCTAGGTACTGGACCTATGACCCATGAGGATAGGCTTTTGCAATATATAGTTACCTATATCCTCACACCAAGAGCCACAAACCATGCCCAAGCAACTAATGAAGACCTACAACTAGTGTATGGTCTGAAGAATTCAATTAAGATGAATTGGATTCTCATCCTTGAGGAGATAATGTTAAAATCTAAAAGGCTTGTCAATTACCCATTTCCTTATGTTGTGCTTGTGTCCAGATTCATAGAATACTTTCATATTGATGTGTCAAATGAAGTAGTGGACAACACTAACTCAAGCAACAGCCTCATCAAGGACAAGCATCTCAACAAGCTTGGAATGGTGAAGACACCACAAGGATGGCAGATGGCTGGTCCACAACCAGTGCCTAAACATCCTGCTGCTACTATTGTTCAAGAAGATGTTGCTAAAGAAGAAGATGCTGTTCAACCTATCTACACTCAGTTCGAATCCTCATGCTTCAGAAAATGGATGGCCTTATTACTATGCACCATGATTTTAGGGGTGAAACTAGTTTAGCTTTAGAAGGCATTAAGGCTAGGCTAGATGATATTGAAGCAACTCTTATGTTTGATGAGTCTGAGTCTTTTTAGATTTTGTATTTTTCTATTTCTTATGTTTTTCTATTTTCATTTTTTTAAGCTTTGTAATTGGTTCCCTCAACAATTAATATATCCATTTATGTTTCTCCTTTTCATTATCCGTTGTGCTTTACATGTTTTTGACTTTGATAAGCCAAATAGGGGGAGAAATTGATTGATTTGGTCATGCTCTCCAATATACTCTGTTCTACCCTATTTTTCTACACATTTTTTGCCCAAATCTTAAACTGAATGGATTGTCAAATTAAGGGGGAGCTAAGTGTTAAAAATTAACCAATTAAGTAAGATATAAATGTAATTGAATGATGGATCAAACAATAGATACTTTAACACTTGTTCTTGGCAAAGAGTTTAAATTGTTTGCAGGTTTGCAAAGCTCAAGTTTTTCAAAAATTGGTTCCCTCAATTAACTTCAAGTCCAACACTTAATCAATCAAGAATTTGGCATGTTCAAAGCCAAAAAGGGGGAGATTGTTGGATATAGGGGGAGCATCATGAAGAATGGAAGAATATGATTCAAGATTGGTTTTGAGCTTTCAACATGCTTCAATGCCTTGAAGTTGTAATTGATGCAAGTATAAGAGAAAGGTTAATCTGGTGATCCATGATTTACATTCGTTCATTCATACATTCATTAATCTAAATAGTTTTCAAATAAAATAACAAAGCTTTAATAATTTGGTTAAGATTTTTATCTAAGTGAAAAGTTTTTGGAAAAATGCAAGTTTTACTGGTTTAATCGATTACTTAAGGTAATAATCGATTAATATGTTCTTCAAGCTATCTGGAAAATCTTGTATGAACATTGTAATCAATTACTCATCGGAATAATCGATTATTTGATCCTTGTTTAAAACAAAACTGCTTTGTTAATGAATTTAATCGATTACTTAAGGATTGTAATCGATTACATAGTTAATCATGTTTTTAAGCCTTGCTATGATAGTCGATTACCACACATTGTAATCGATTACTTAGGCTGTTTGAGAAAAATCACTTTGCTGTTTTAATCAATTACCAAAGATTGTAATATGTTACACGTTTACTTCGAAAATATATGTTTTCTGCTTTAATCGATTACACAATATAATTTGTAAAACTAAGACTTTTTGTTTTAATCAATTACAGCTCGGGATAATCGATTATTTTGCTCGTTAGAAAAACCCAAAATTATTCTTGAATGGTTTAATCAATTACATGGTCATTTTAATCGATTATTAGGTGCATTTAATCGATTACAGTTAGTTACAAATTCTGTTATAAATAGGATTGGAGGCTGAGCTTATTTCACAACTTGATCATTCATATTTCTAAGTATACACAAGCCTCTTAAGCAATTCCTAAGTGATTTTCTAAGTGTTTTTACTTCTTGCTTCATTCAAAACATCAATGGGTCTTTGAATGAATCTTGAGCAAGATTCTTTTCAAGATTAAGCATAAGTATGTTTTGAGTTTGATTTCTTCTCAACCTGATTTGCTAATTCATTTACATTCATTCATTGGATCATCAGGTTATCTCTCTCCTTAATTGTTGTGTGTAAATTTCGTTCTGAATTTCTGTGTAAGATTGTTATTGTAAAGTGGGTTCTTGCTTGTATCTAGAGAAGGGTTCTCTAGTGTAAAGAACATAGTAGTGTTCTCTGGTTCTTTGTCTCTTAGAATCTAATAGTGTTTTAGATTTCTAATCTTTATCTAGGGTTGATAAAGGGGAGATGTTGTATTTCATGTAAGAACAGAAATTTTATAATAGTGGAACTCTAATCTAGTGTTTATTAGAAGAAACTGGATATAACTTCAAGTTTTGAAGTGAACCAGGATAAATTGCTTGTGTGTTGATTCTATATCTCTATTATCATCTTATTAATTGATCTTAGATTCTTTGTTTCATATTCATTGTTCAATAAGTTCTGTTTTTGATCTATTGAATTCTTGGGCTGAGACATTTGATTGAGTAAAAAGATATCTTGGTTTTGAAAGTGATAAAGATCTTGAAACTCTGATTTGAAAAAGTTTTTAAAATACCAAGGTACCAATTCACCCTCCCTCTTGGTTATTATGAAGTATTCCTTTTATTTTCAAAAGCTGACTCTAAACCCAGACTTATCTATTGGATTCTACTTTTCCAGGAGTTTGATTTAGAAATCAAGGATAAAAAGGGGAGTGAGAATCATGTAGTTTATCATCTTTCTAGACTTACCATTGATGAGGTGACCACACAAGGTATTGAAATTCAAAAAGAGTTTCCTGATGAAAAGCTGTTCAACATTGCAAAAAAGCCATGGTTTTCTAAGATGGCAAATTTCAAAGCAACTGGTTCACTTCCTGATGATCTCACTTGACACTAGAAAAAGAAGTTTCTCATGGACTCTAAATACTTTGTATGGGATGATCCTTATCTTTTTATTATTGGAGTAAATAGTCTCATGAGAAGATATGTAACTCAAGGGGGAGGCAAGAATCATACTATGGCATTGCCATAGTTCACCTTATGCAGGCCATTACAATAGAGAGAGGACAATTGCCAAAGTTATCCAATCTGGTTTCTATTGGCCTACTTTATGCAAGGATATTTATGAATATGTTCAGAAGTTTGATAACTGTCCAAGAATAGGTGGAATCTCTAGAAGGAATGAAATGCCACTCCAAAACATTCTGGAGGTTGAAGCTTTTGAGTGCTGGGGGATAGATTTCATTGGTCCATTCCCATCATCTTACTCAAATGAATACATTCTATTGGTTGTGGACTATGTAATCAAATGGGTGGAAGCAATATTTGTTCAACATGCAGATGCAAAGACAATTATTCGCTTCCTAAAGAAAAACATTTTTTCAAGGTTTGGCACACTGATGAGTCACTATTTACCTTTATTTTCTCATCTTTCTGTACTCATTTTAATCCCTAATTTGTGTTTAATCGTTTATATTCTACATTGTTTCTCATTTAGGATTTAATTGGACCGATAATTCAGATTTTAGTTAATTTGGATTATTTTAAGTTTAATTATTCCAATTTGATTTTCAGGGCAGATCAATAATTAAATAGGCTTGGAATTAATTCATGGACTTGAAGATTGGGATGTCGCATCAGCATTATTTTCCACATCAGCTTGGAATTTTTGATTTATTTTATTTTCGTTTTTTGGGCCAAAATTGTTAGGAAAAGCCCATTTTCATTTAGGTCAGTCTCTATATATTTTGAATAGTGTGCCCATGCAGAAAGAGAGCAGACAGACTATTTTCGTTTAGGGTTCTAGCATTTTCGTTTTCTGCTTTTCTCTCTGTTTAGGGTTTTCCGTTTCTGTTGATGATTTTCATTTTCAGAATACAGTTGCGTTTCAATTTCAGTGCTATTTCGTTTCAGTTTAAAGTTCCAATCTCGTTTTCGTTTTCTGCTATTTCGTTTTAGGTTTTCGTTTTTGTTTCTGTTTAATTTCGTTTTTTGCATTTGAATTTCGTTTCTCTTCTAGTTTCGTTCGTTTAATGTTCAGTTTCGTTTCAATTCACGTTTCTGTTGTTAATTTCGAATTAATGGAAGGCTAAATCCTAGGGTTGGACCCTAGGATAGATTGCAAACCCTTTAATGGAGGTTCTCTGTAATTGCAATTTGTTTTCTGCTTGGTTCTTCCTTGTTGGATTTCTGTTCTGTATTTTTCGAATTAGAGTCATGCTTAATGATTCTGATATTGATTGATTTAGTAATCTCAGATTGCTTAATCCTGAGAGCTTGCCCTGACGAGGTTCATGTTTGCTTAATTTGTGTAATGAAGTTTTAGGTTAATCTTCGCTTAGTAGATTAATCTGGACTGATAAGGATTAAGTAGGACAGATTATCTTTCGTGAACCAAGGATATTAGAGGCGCAATCTGTTCTAAGGTCTGACTTGTTTTAAATCCCTGCAATTAATTACTATTTCTGTTTTATTTTAGAATTTCTTGCATTCTGTTAAACCCCCCCCCCCCTTTTCACGTTTTTGATCCCTAATGCAGACAATTGGTCCTTGAGAAATGACCTAGGAGTCACTTCCTAGTACTACATTTAAACTGTATTAATTTGGCCGAGTGCGACCTTCGATCACACACCAAGGGTACCGATCATTGATAGAGGCTCTAATTTTTGTAATGTCCAACTCAAGAAAGTTCTCCAACACTATAGTGTTAGACACAAGGTAGCTTCACCTTACTGTAACGCCCCATCAATCATCAGGGTCATTACCAAACATAATCATCAATCACACAGGAAATTATCAGAGTTTAAGCAGTTTGGAAGCATAAACTAAGAGTGACGTCATCAAAAGTCACTTTCATATACACTGTACATATAATATGGTGAATATACATATAAATTGTGTTTAGGTACAAAATTGTACAAATACATCTCCTCAGGGTACAACAAAATAAACCAAAGGCAGAATACAAAATATCAGAGCCACATGCTCAAGTCATCTATGCCTAAGGTTTCTCAGTACAGCTATCCCTGCACAGACTTCTTGCCTTGGGATCTATCAGCTCCTCCTGAGGATTCACCTGCAAAACATATGCCCCACACAAGGGGTGAGATATAAAATCCCAGTAAACTCAGGGCCCTTGAAGGTATTTCCTTCCCCTGGTTCACTTTCATACACATATACGTGAAAATAGTATATCATCATCAGTGAAATCATTAAATCAATCATCATCAATACAGGTTCACCTGACGACAATCAGTGAATCACTCAACTAATCCTCATGCACAATCAATGCACATCTACCTGACTACAATCAGGCTAGACTCATGGCATACAGCCATTCATCATATCCAACACTATCCCGCTAAGGCTACATCTATGTATATAGGAACATCTCCAACCAGGAGGCTACATCTATATACTAGGAAACATCTCATAGCAGGATCTCAATGCATCTATCAGAGGCTACATCCGTATATATAGGAACATCTCCACCTGGAGGCTACATCTATATAACAGGAACATCTCTTTATAAGGAGGCTACATCTGCTGATATAGGAACATCTCCACCAGGAGGCTACATCTATATCGCAGGAACATCTCCTACCTATCTCAATACAATTGCCTGAGGAGGCTACATCTGTAGATATAGGAACATCTCCATTCGGGAGGCTACGTCTATATCACAGGAACATCTCACATCAGGTCTTACTCAAT
>PYAF01003847.1:7422-17556 GCA_007407185.1 Glycine tomentella
GTAATCGATTACAACAAACAAATTCATCATCTTATAGCCTTCTTCATGGATTTTCAAGAGATTTATCTTGGACTGAATATGATCTTGAAGTATTTGAGCCCTAGCCCTTGTCATTGGTCCTTTAATCACCAAAGGAAGTTCTTCCATGGGTAGTTCCAAGCCTTCCTCATCTTGACTTGGTTTGAGGATTGCATCAACAAGTGCCAAGGAAATGTGGGAAATACTAGAGATCACCCATGAGGGGACAGAAGAAGTAAGAAGGTCAAGGAAACATTCCTTGATACATAAATATGAAATGTTTAAGATGAATCAGAATGAGAGTATTTCCCAGCTTCAAACAAGGTTCACTCACATTGTGAATCACCTCTTGGGACTTGGCAAAACATTTGATGCTGAAGAACTCAACATCAAGATTCTGAAATGCCTCACTAGAGCTTGGCAACCAAAGTAACAGCCATCAAGGAATCAAAGGATCTTTCGAAAATGACCATGGCTGCACTGTTTGGTAAGTTGATTGAATATGAGTTTGAATTGTCTCAACTAACTTCTGGTGAAGATGCAGAAAGGAAGAGCAAGGGAATAGCACTAAAATCTGCAGCACCTAAAGTGGAGAAAGATGAAAACTCTAGTGATGAAGATGAAGATGAAAGCATGAATTTGATTGTAAAGAAGTTCAGCAAATTTCTGAAGAAGAACAAGGGCAGAAAGTTTACAAGAAACAACAAGAACAATTCTACCAACAACAGCACAAGCAACTTCAAGAAGGTGGACAGCAGCTATACATGCTTTGAATGTGACAAACCTGGTCACATTAAATCAGAATGCTCCATATAAAATTTAATTTGTTTGTTGAGGCATTATAAGTCTTGGATTGAGTTTGAATAAAGTTTCTTGATTGATTTGTGATAAAGATCCAAAGGGCAAGATTACTCTGATTTTTGTTTAAGAAAGAAATTTTTAAATTTATCAAGGCTAACCAATTCACCCCCCCTCTTGGTTAAGTGTGAAGTGTTCCCTTATTTTACACGGGAGACCCTGACTGATCGGATAAGTTCTGTGCCACAGGGATGGGGCTATCTTGACAATTGGTACCAAATATTGAAAGAGTTTAAGAGAATCATGCATCATGATAAGAGTCTAAGAGAATCATGCATCTTTGAGGATGTTGTTATGAATATCTGCATATTGAATATATTATGTTGCTTAAATTATGTTTATCATAAACTTACCCTGTATTTTGTGTTTGTGGTTGGCACCTGCTATGATCTCGATTTTATTAGGGTGAGCAGATGAACAGCAAAGAGAGACCACTAGCTGTTTACAAGAAGAGGATTTTGTTTGAAGATGTATTCTTTTGTTATAGAATGTTTTGAATTTGTTGTACTATGTAATAGAACCAGTGTCAATTTGTAATCTTATTATATATATTACTTTAGATTTATAAATATTACTCAGTAATGAAATTTTCTTGGAGTATCAGTTATTGGCAAAATTTTGTTATATTCAGTTGAGTGCTTTTAAGAAAGTTGAAAAGAATTTTTCATTAAAAATCAATAAATAATAAGATGGTAAGTCGAGGTATTACAGGCTAAGTCCGAAGGAAAGAATGGGCCATGATCAAACCCATCAATTCTAATTATTTACTATTTACAACCATAAAAATCAAATTCGCAGCCCAAAATATAAGTGCAGTGATTATGACTTCGAAGCCCAAAATGACCCTCCAAATGGTAGAATTAGCCTCGACTTATTTCTAACAAACTTGTATATCTTTTTGTTATCTTTCGAGGGACCACTAGAATGCTCAATTCGGAGTTCTGTAGAGCTCTGTAGGTCCTATACAAGGCAAATAGGGCAAGTGAGTATAAAATCCGAAAATACGCTACAATTAGAAATTAAGCCCAATTACTTGCCTAAGACAAAAAAAATGAATTAGAATGGAAAAATAAAAGTCCAAGAGAAGTCAATTAAGCTAAGAAGGATGGAAAAATATTTAACTAAAATCACTACATTACATTGCTACAAATTTGGTGACATGCCATCTAAGATTTACTTTCAGCCTATTGTTGGATTTTGCAAGCTTTTGAGCCTCTTCATGCATATCATGGAAAGCATCAACAATTTGGTCAAATTTAGGATTTACCTCTGATTCAGCACTTGAGAATTATTCATCTTCACTTATTGTATAAGTGAGACATACCTTAGCTTCTTCATTCTCACTAGATGGTTCAGAAGTTGTTGAGTCATTGTCTTCTCATGCTATGTAGGCTTTCTTTGGTTTTCCTTCTTTCTTTGTCTTCTTTTCACTTAATTGCTTCTTTAAGAATATAGGACAATCAGATTTATGTGGCCTAGCTTACCACATTCGAGGCATGTGAAGTTTGTGTTGTTGTTGTTGTTGTCTTTTCTTTTGTTGAACTTAGTGAACTTTTTGTTCTTTTTTTCTTCATGAACTTGCTGATTCTCTTGACTATTAGGTTCAAGCGTTCATCGCTTTCATTTTCACTTGAGTCTTCTTCTTTTTCAACACTAGATGATGCAACTTTCAAGGATATGCTCTTTTGTTTCTTATTTGCATCTTCTGCATGTGTTAGTTGTGACATTTCTAATTCATACTCAAGAAGCTTAACAAAAATTACAACCATGGACATCTTGGAAAGTTCTTTTGATTCCTTTATTGTTGTCACCTTGGGTTACCATGGTCTTGTAAGACACTTCAGGATTTTGATGTTCAAATCTTCAGCATCAAATATCTTCCCAAGACCAAGAAGATGATTTACAATATGAGTGAATCTTGTTTGGAGCTGAGATATGTTTTCTATGGTGTTCATCTTGAAATTCATGAGTGACTTCCAACATCTTTGTTAAGACTTTTCGTCAAGCGTATCGATTTGTCGTTGTAAGTTACAAAATTTATAAGATCGTTTCCACAGGGACTTGAGCTTACTCAGTTAATCCAAATAGAATTAAACAGTTCAATAGTTATTTACACGTAGGTTGAGCGGAATTTCATTTGTTTGAGAAAGTAACATAAAATTACTAAACTTAGTAAAATGAAATATATTTATAAGAAAGTGGGATTGGATTTCATCATTCTTATCCTTTTATATCCAATTAATATTATCAAGCATAAATCATTGTCTATCCTTATTGATGCACACTATTTTACCCCGAATCGATCCCTTGCATTCGAGTTCTAAGGATATCTACCGAATATCGATTCCTCACATATGAAGTAAATACCCCAGCATTAAGAATTATAATCGTGTACTTTATGTAATCAGAACGTTATGCCCTATTCCTAGCAACGTAACGTAATGAGTAAAATCATTCGGTTTAAACCCTAAGATTACTTTCCAGTCTCACTTAGAATTAAGTTCATGAAACTAGTGATCAAGTAGAATCAAGCATTAAGGACAAAATGAAATTACCAATATGGAATAGAAATAATTCATGCATAAATAAATATTAAAAGAGAGACATAGGGATAAGAAGATTACATCCAATCGTCAAAGAAGCTAGCTACTCATAGTGGAGAAAACCTCCTCATGGGAAGAATTGCTGAAGGGTCTCATCACCGCTTCTTTTCAGGAGAGTCTCCACACTAATCCTCACTTCTCTCATTTTCCTAACCTACCTAATACTATTATTTAACCTTCCTAAGCTAAGGAACAAGCCTAAGCATGAAAGGAAGTCAAGAATTCATCTAAAAAGCATGCATTCCTCTCAAAATCCGTTGGCTATTTATAAATCCATGTCCTGCCTGCTTCCACTCACCCAGGCGGCCAATTTCTTCATGTTTTGCTCGCCGGGGCTAGCTTAACATATCTTCTTGGTACTTGTAGCTCGCCTGGGCAAGCCAAATACACATGGTGTGGTCGCCTGGGCGAGCTAAAGTCTTAACTCTGAAGAAAGCTTTGGGCCTTGATGGATTTTGGGCCTAGATTGCTTGTTACACCTCCCATACTTGTTGTGTAAGCCCTCTTTGCTTGCTTTGCTTATTCGGAAGCTTTGAAAATCCACGGAATCTATCAAAATACAAAACATGATTGGTTTAATCTTCCGAAACAACATTTATTTAAGTACTAAGCATATTTTAACTAGGTTTAGGCAAGTTTATAAGCAAAGTTAAATGGAATCAAAAGACAAGTGCCATTATTTGAAATATACATTTAACTGAAATATGGCACTTATCAATCTCTCACATTTCCTTTGTGCTTTTACACCTAACAGTTCTAAAGAATTCATCAGAAGAAAGTACAGAAGTAATCATGTTCTTAACTTTAAAATCATATTGAACAACTCTTTTTCCTACATCTGTCATCTCATCCCACTCTTTGAGAATCATATTATTACCAACAGTTTTCATAGGAACCAATGGACCTTTTTCTATTGCATTCCATGCACCAGGGTCATTTGATTGAATGAAAATCTGCATTCTATTTTTCCATAAACTGAAATGCTCTCCTTCAAACATTGGAGGACGATTGAGGGAGACACCCTCCTTGAAGGTAATTTGTGTGATATTCATTTTCTTTAAAAAAGACAATGATCTTGAATAACACTCAAGAACCAACTCTGATACCAATTGAAAATAATATGAACACACACAATTAACCAAAAGAGGGGTGAATTGGTTAAAACTTGACCTTTTAAAAATATTCTAAGAATCAGAGTTATAAAATCGTATCACAATTAAACCAAGAATGTTTCAATCAATCAAACCACTCAGTTCAAGAAAACAATTACAGAAACTTCTACTTGTTGAGTAATAAAGATTTCACCAAATAGTCTCAGATTAAGATAGCAAGAAGAGAATAAAGAAAATAATCAACACAAGAACTTATACTGGTTTACCCCTCAAAAGAGAAGCTACATCGAATTTCTTCTAACCAAAACTTTGATTAGAGTTCCACTATCAACAAAATTTGTTCTTTACAAGCTTGCAAAAGATCACCCTTTATCAACCCTAGATAAAGAACTGAAATCTAAATACCCTTTAGACTTCTAATGATCAAGACATAGAGAAACTTTTCTCTACTCTTCCCTCTAGAGAACCCTACTCTAGAAAAGCTAAAAGAACCCTTTTGTATTAGCAACTAACAAGCTGAAATGTAAAAAGGAATTACAACAAGAGTTTTAGAGGAGAGATACAACCTTATGATCCAAAGAATGCAAATGCAAATGTTTGCCAATCTGAGATCAGGTTGAAAGAAAGCAAGTTTCAGACCAAGTTCTCCAAGAAACTCCTTTGAAATCTTGTCCAAAAAGAATTCTACCAATGATGCATGAAGATCTTGAATTGTTGGACACGAGCTTTGTTACTCAGTGTATTTTCTTTTAGTTCATAAGCCTTTTGAAAATCAGTGAAAATTTCGAATTATAATTACCTATCTTTTTTTAAAAGACTTAACAGCTTTATATAGAAAACTATTGTAATTGAATGTAATTGATTAATACGTCCATGTAATCGATTATTTACTCGTTAAGTAATCGATTAATTGTTCATTTAATTGATTAATTTGTTCTTGAGCTTTCTGGAAAAGATGCATGAACAAAGTAATCGATTAATTTGTCATGTAATCGATTAACACAGAGTTTTTCTATTTCACAAAGTGATTAGTAATCAATTACAGATAAATGGTAATCGATTAACATAGAGTTTTTCCATTTCACAAAGTGCTTAGTAATCGATTACAGATAAAAGGTAATCGATTAACACAGTCAGGACTTGTTCTGTGTTTGTACTGAGTAATCATTACTCAATGTTTGTAATCGATTATTCTGTTCTTTAAGGCTCAACTAATAGATTACCAATTTATGGTAATCTATTAAGGTAGTCAAAAAGAGTTTTTCCAAAAACTTGAACCTATGAGCACTTGGCTTTTATGCAATCATGAAATCTTAAAACTTTTTCACAAACCATGTACTTTTGTAAAACCATGAATGATGTTTATGCAATGCTATGGATCATAGGATGAAACTCTCATACATTTAAATATTACAAATTCCTTCAATTGAATGGCAAGTTAAAAGCTAAAACTCATTCAAGCTTCAGCATATGTCTTGATCCTTCTTCAAGCTCCCCCTGTATCTAACATCTACCTCTTGGATGTGATTGAAGTAAAGAAATTGATCGAAGCAGAAGTTGGTGCAGGGAGTGGAATAACAACCACATCGTCATCCAAAATATGCAAATATTGGGCGAATGGCAACTGCAAACACGGCAAACGGTGTCGAAATTTACATTCATGGTCTGACGGGATATTGATTAAAGATCAGAAGGATAATCCAAAAGGGATAAGATTGGTTTGGTGGACAGCGCCTCCATACAATTTTCTCAAAATCAACTGTGATGGAGCCTTAACCACCTTTCACAGAAATAAAGCTTCTGCAGGGGGAGTCATGAGGGATTGCAATGGTATATTTATTGTGGGTTTTTCCAGTCCCTTAAGGAACTGTGACACGGTGGTGGAGGCTGAGTTATGGGCAATCAAGATTGGAATGGAAATGGCCATATCTTTGAGATTCATAAATCTTGTCATCGTGAGTGTGCAACTCATTAATACAAGAGTCCTACAAATTTCTCCTTACACATAAGGTGATCTCGTCTCTTCAATCATTTGTCTTAGTAAAGAGGCCCGTCATATTTGTTGGAATCATGTGGCCCGTCATATTTGTTGGAATCATGTGTTCAGGGAAACAAATTCAGTAGCAGACGGTCTTGCCAAACATGGGTTGTCGTTGTCTCCTTACTCTTGTGTTAAGCTTTTCATATTACATCCACAGTTCACTGTACCTCTTTTGGGTGGATAAAGTGGGGACAATATACTCACGTTGAAGTTGATGACTTAAGTAATTTCTCTGTTTTTAATGATATGGTGTGCCGCAAATGATATATAATGATTGAAGTGCCAACCTAGTTGGGATTGTAATTTTATTGTAATCCATTTGCATGTCATTTTTCCTTGAAAATAGACTTATGTAGTTTGCATTAAGTGCCACTTTATTTTTAATCATTGTACCACTTTATTGTTAATCTCTGTTTCTATAACGAGACTCATAAACTGATTCGGTAATATATGGTCTTGTTAAACTTAGCTTGTCGTTGTCTCTGGTGTTAAGTTTTTCATATTTCCTCCAAAGTTCAGTTGTACATTCTTTTTTGGGCGGATAAAGTGGGTACAATATACTCGCGCTTGATGGCATCTGCAAGGTACGTACTCTCAGCTGTTTATTTTTCTTTAATCTCCTTTTTTGGTTTTAAATATAAAAAAGAACTTTGATCTTTTAAATTTCCTTGAAGATCTATCTCAGCTGTTAGATATGAAACCATTTACCTACCCCTATAAAAAAGACAAAGCATAAAAAAGAATTAAGTAAATGTATTTCTTTTTTTGGCACTTTGCTTTCTTGATAGTCAAATCTTGCTATTCTTGCAGCATCTCTACATGCATGTGGGGAGTGTTAGTGTTTAAAGCCATGGCCACCTTTATTGACAAATCTCTTTGTTGTCGCTCATTGCCATTTTTGGAGCTGCCTCTATAGCTAGCCAGGTAAATTGATCTAACGACTTTTTCTTGATTAATTCCATTTTTTCTTTTAGAGAATTTACACAATTATTAAATGAATTCGAGCATTAATAATTCTCTTGGTCAATAACTTTCTGTAGCAGTTAGTTAGTATTTAAAAACTAAAAAGTAAAAGAACCATATAGTGTAATAGTTAAATCTCATGCAGTGTGTTCCCTGCAGCCACCAGAGGTTGGGGCGATAATGGGAGCAATTCCGATAGCGTGTCGAGGTCCGGGAGCTTGCCATCGCGGGAGCAGAGTCCGGTCGTGAGGTAGAAACAAAGATTCTGATTGTGTATGTGTAAATTTTGTAAAGATTCTGATTGTGTTGTTTTGATTGGTTTTTTAATTAGTTAAGTAAAGGATCATTGATTGAATAGTTTTATTAGGATTTTGGTGGAGAAGTGTTATTAAGTGCCCATAAGGGCTAAGGCCATTGCTATACTTAGACTATATTTATATGCATTAGAAGAATGGCTTGGTGTCATTTTGTTTTAATAAGTAAAAAGAATGAGGATGAGGGGTTATGCTAAGCGGATCCAGAAAAATAATTAAGGAAGAGCACTAGTAGCAGATCCAAAAAAAAATATTTATGTCCGTATATTTAGAAGCAGGGGTTCGGGGGTAGCGCTCCTAAATATTTTTTTTTTTTGTAAAGAAAATTTAAATTAGCAAACAATTATAAATCATAATCTAAAGAAACAAACAAATAGTCAGACCAAATTACTATTCTGGATTGAATAGAACAATAAAAGAAACTTATTGTAACTTGCGATGAGATTTCAAAAGACCATGTTGACAACATAAAAGTTAGTTTACATATAAGTATTAAGTTTAACATATTTAAATATGAATTGTTACAATATAGACTAAAATATTTCTACAAAATGTATATGGTTAAACTATACTTCTTATTTAAATAAAGAACAAAAACTTTAACCACCTTATAAATAAGTGTTAATACATGAATTATAAATAAAAATAATTAACAAGCAGTACAAATAAGTGTTAAGGGTATATTAATATTTGAATAACAAAATTTAAGGGGACAGTGCCCCCAATTTTAATGCTAGATCCGCCCATGCTGCTAAGTGTAGTTCTTATTTCAATTTTAGTACTCTCAGAATTGGAGTTGACTAAACTTTTATTCTCATGTTTGGCATGAGTAAAGAACTGAGGGATAAAATTGTAATTGAATTTTAGTTTATAAGTATTAAGAATTCAAAACTATTATAAGTATTGTTTTCAATAGAGCTTGGGTGGGATATGTCTTTGGTGGTGATGGATGCCATAGGGACAGTGTTAGTATTATAAATAAGGTTGCGTGCTTCCCTACTTCACTGTGATTACCTGGATTTTATATATATGTTGACGAATGAATTTTCTTTATATATATATTGATGAATGAATTTTTTATATAGTCTCAAATATGATTAGCATTCATTGAAATAATCACTCATACTTGGTTGACATTTTATTAGTTTTATGTATTTGAAGACTACAAGATTTATATAGCTCAATTGGCAGATTAGAATGATTAATTAATCATATATTATAACCAGACTTCCTTGAGTAAAGAGAAAATTGCATAGCTCAATTGATGAATTTAACTTGTATTTTCACATATTCTACGTATCACAATCTTTATTTTAATCATATTAAAGGGGACAATATTGCTACGTTGTTTATTTAATTATTTCATTAACTAAATGACATTTTATGGTGAAGTATTTGGGAAAATACACACAATAACTAAAAATATTACTTTTTTTATAAACTAAAAGAACTACAACAACAGAAGTCTTTTTCCCACTAGAAAGGGCCAGCTACAATAACTGAAACCACTGGACTGAATTTTTTAATTTCTTGCTATTCTGTCCAAACTAGATTTTACCCATTTTATTATAACAAAGCTAAAGCTTTCGCAACATGATTTAATATATGAATGACTTGAATATTGAAAGATAATTCAACATTAAACTCTTCATTTGGTCCCAACTGAATTTCTTCTCATTGAATTTTATTGGAGATAGCAACGGGCAAGTAGGCAAAGTAACGTTGCTACTATCATTCTTCATGTCAAAGACTGAACAACATGGAACAACATTGAAGATATTTCTTGATTACATATCCAACAAGAAGACCTTATTTATCGCAGATAGCAACGACAAGAAAGGCAAAGTGACATTCCTCATCTCAAAGCCATTGAGAGAACAACATTGAAGATATTTCAAATCCAAACAAGAAGGCCTTAACCTCTTCTCCTCAATGAACCTTTTATATAGGCCATTAGAATTGGACTAGTAATGACTAGTCAAGGGCCTATGTAATTTCTCTCATTTTAATAATATTATGGTGTATTGTGTAACACCCCGTAGGCCTCCGACGTGTTAGCATTAATAATATCAGATTAGCGCAGAGTATCCGATTTATAAACAATAGCGGAAGCATAGAATCGTTTTCTTGATACATTATGTACGGAAACATTAGAAAATAAAGTCATAATCATGCCCCTGCTGATCCAGTTTACCAATTTAAATCTAATACAGACAGATAATAAG
>PYAF01003847.1:21472-36274 GCA_007407185.1 Glycine tomentella
AATCAAACTCACTTGAGGTAGGTTAAGCTTAAATCTCTAGTTAATCAATGGTTTGGATTAATTTACATGCTTTAGTAGGATGATTTATGGTTAATATTTAGGCATGAAATTTCATGATATTGAAGGTTGTTCTTTGATGAGAATATGTTGATTTAAGCCATAAGATAGGTGTTGATTTATACGCATAAAGATTAGTGATGTATGGAAGCCAATTGATGATTTTTTGAAGGTGATTTTGATGATATTTTGGGCTGTCTGTTGATATTTTTATGAAAATGTTTTGATTTAAATTTTAGAAGTAGAGGATGAATGGTATGTAGATGAATAGTTTAAATACTTAAATAATTCATTTCGAGGATTAATTAGTAAAAGTAGTAAGTGAAAGGAGAATCAAAATGCATACTAGGTTTGAATCTTTTCTTGTGAAATTTTAAAGGAATTAGATATTATTTATATTGAGGATTATTAGTTAGGTTACTAACATAATTTTTCTATAGTTAAAAACTATTCTTCGGTTATGCATAAAATTTGGTAACAATCTTACTTGATTAAGGTATGGTAATGGTGGTGTAACCATACTTATGATACATATGATGATATGATGAAAATATTTTTCCATAAGGTAATATGTATTTTGCTTATGGATTTGATTTTTATTATGGATGGATGGTGATGTGAATAAGATAGGTGGATTCATGTTTCCATGTTCCAAGTCCAGTACGAGGCTTTGGGGAAACAGAATCTGATACTACATACAGTACGATATGTAGTACCCAGGTGCAAGGATATATGGCAAAAATTCATGTATGTTTGCGTAAGACTATAGCAGCATCCACACTCAGTGTGGCCACATACATTATGATATGTGGAGGCCATTTGCCCTGGGATAGTTCATCTCATGCATTCATATAGTTTCATATTTCTTGTGGATGTATTTGATTATTTGAATGATTTTACTAACCTACTAATAAGTTCGGGATTTAGCTTTGCCTACTGAGAAATTTATTTCTCACAAGATTTGTTTCATGTTTTTCTTAGATGACAGCCCTGGTCAGGTTCATTGAAGCTCTGGAGTAGTGAGGAAGTTATAGACTGAAGAATGGAAATTATTGTACTTGTATCATATGAACTTTTGTAACAAGAACTATGACTATGTATAATGTATTAGTTTCAAAACTTTTGTAAGTTTTACGTTTTAGAAGCTTTACTAATATACGCTTCTTAGAAACTTATCTTTAATTAATAGTAAAATTAATAAAAATTAGTAGAAATTTAGGTCGTTACATGACAACTCTCTCTCTCTCACACACAGTGGTTCATACGGTGACGACGACGCGTGGGGTGAAGTTGGGGAGCTACTCTGCGACATGGAGCATGGGGGGAGGCAAAGACGGAGAGGAGGATGTTGGCGACGATGTCCATGGAGACAAGGTTGGTGATGCATTGGATGAGTGGAGATTGGGAACAGACCTCGGAGGAAGCTGCCATGCCTTCGAACCCCATTCGGTTTCAGTTGTATTTGGGTCCATAGAGAAAACAAAGTGTGTGGAAGAAGAAAGATAGAGAGGTGAGAACTCAGAAATGAAAAAGTGTAGCCAACAATAATGCAATCGATTCGGTAGTTGACAGCGTAATAAGTTTATTGGTGTTGGTTCATTCATTCCTAAATTTTTTAAAAAGAATGCATTTGACTATTTTATCAAAATAAAAAATTTTGAAAATGAAGAGATTCAATTTCTTTATCTAAATACAAAATTTTGAAAATAAAAAATTTAATTTCTTTATCCAGACATAGAATTTTGAAAATGAAAGAATTTCAATTGAAATATTTGGAATTCTTAGAATTTAAAATTCTTTAAAATTTTAAATTACCTCATCCAAATAGCCTCTAAATGAATTTCTTCATTTGATATATAAAAAATAAAAAGTTATTCAATATTTATTTTTGTATGATAATTTTAATATTTAATATCATATATGTAATAATTTCGCATCATGTATTAATGAAAACATAGTAAACAATTTATTAAATAAATACTATGTATTTCTATAAAAAAAAAATTGTATCATTAAGTAGTTTAACCAATACTTACAAAATAAATTAAATAAAAATATCTCTATTATCAAACAATTGAATCAATTACTCGATCGGATATGTTTTTCACTTTTATTGATATTTTTAATATTTTTATAAAATAATTAAATCTATTTCAAAATTTGGCCATGATTTTATAAATTAAATATTTTAAACTAATTCTATTTTCTTATAAAATTATTTTAAACTAATTTCTTCACACAATAGGAACGAATCCAAAAATAAATAAATGAATTACTTACAAGTAAATTGAGTGGTTACAAATTATTGTACTTATTCACACTTCTTATGATTTTCATTTAATACATATTTGTTGTCGATTAAAAAAAAAAAAGAAAAAAAGAGAGGAGCTTTTGAGAAACTTGTGCGGAGCTTCTTATATTTAACCTCACTTCAAATTATGCATACATATACATATATATATATATATATATATATATATATATATATATTTATGTTACACTTTTAAATTGCTTTACTATATCTCTATATTCTTATTAATATTTTTTCAGAAGCTTTCTTTTTCATTACGTGCTGGTAATCTGTAACTTACTGAATATTGTGTCTCAAAGCTACTTTTAATTACTTTACCTTTTTTAATAAATGCTTGTTTGTCATGAAATTCTTATTTTAATTTCTTTTAAACTATTATTAAATAAAATATAGAATAAATTAAATACTTTATATTTTTAATATATATATATATATATGGTGCTAACCTAGTTGGGATTGTTGTATTTATTGTAATCCATTTGCATGGCATTTTGTCTTGGAAATAGACTTATGTAGTTCTATTAAGTGTTAGTTTATTGTTAATCATTGTATGAGTTCATTTGTATGGATAAATGTTCATAATTTATTCAAATATGATTAATGAAGGAAAATATGATTCCATGGATGTGAATTGTTATTCTTTTTATGTGCCAATTAAAACAATATCAATATAAAATATAAAAAGATCCATCATTTCCTAAAAAGCTTCAACAATGTTTACGGCCACCTCAACCATAAGGTTAGCAAAGCCTTTGTATTGTTATATTGTGCAACAAAAAAAAAAATAAGGTTTTATTATAATACTCAAATTTCTTTAATTAGTATTATATTTAATAAGTTATTGGTAAATCATAATTAAAATTATATTTTATTGATTAAAATAGTTTTCCAATTTTTTAAAATTTAAAGTTTTAAATCTATATATTTTAATATTTTTATGTACCTTTTATCATTAAAATTAATGTATGTAGATTAAATTAAATTAACCCAATAATTTCATAAACATATTCTTCCATTGGGCGGGATAAAAAGTTGAGATTTAAAAATAAAAATAAAAAGAACTTCGTTAACAGCGAGATATTAAATGGAGTCCATATATTTGCGTAAAAATAAAAGAAAATATTGATAACGATTTTGGACGAACTATTACAATATCTAGGAGTATTATATTTTTTGCTACAATTAGGAGTAGATTATAAATTATAAATATGATAGAAATCAGAGGAAAAATGTAAAAATAAATGTAAAAAGAGAAATATAATAAAATATGTGTTATTTGAATGATTAAAAAAGTGGAAGAATTTCTCTCCATTAGTTGAAATAAGTGAGAGGGTGTATGAAAAATATAAAATAAATACATCAATAGTATTTTTTATAAAAATTAAGAAAATAAATTTAATTCAAAATTTTATTGTGTTACAAAAAGAATATAAATTTAAATATCACCTATTCAGTATTAAAAAATTACTAAAAAGAGTATTACAATAGTTATATCTGAAAATAAATGCAATCCGCAAATATCTATTATAAGTATTAGAGAAAGAAAACGGATCTTTTTTTTGGAAGAGGAAAAAAAACTATATCGGTTAGTTGGCCATTAAAAAATAGATCTTGGTCATTACAACATTATATCTATAACTATACATTAAAAATATTCATAACCATTAGAAAGGGAATATTGTTAATGCTGTTTTAAAATTTGATTTTATTTTAGTTGGCACAGAGTAAATGGAAAACTAACAATCACCCCGAATGAGACCGAATTTAGTGGAACCATGAGTTGATAAGAGTTGTAGTATACTCACAAGTCACAACTTCCTAACCTTACAAACAGTCCAAATATAACTACTAACACTAGTTGCTTTTCCAACAAAAATTCGACCTTCTAGACAATAAATAGCATCTTCATCCCCTTGACATCAAAATTCTAAACATGGTTTTGTTGCACAAAAAATATCAGCCCACATTCATTTCATTGGTGTTTTTGAGGTGAGGATAACTTGCAAGGAGGACTTCACTCGAATGACTAAAGTTGCTCGAAAACTGAGATTTGAAGAAAAGATTTGGAAGACAATGCTCCAAGGAGATAGATAGATATATGTATCAAGATGCCCAAATGAGGGAGTACGTGTCCATAAATTTCAACTATAACAGGCAACAGCAAAATGACTTTGCTATCGCCACTTATTTTTATGTCTAATCCTCTTAAAAGCCATAAATGTAACTGCGGCAGAAACAGAACACCTGACCAAAATACAAATGAAAAATTGTTAGAAAGATGCTTCAACCTCATCATTAAAGGCTCAGTTCAACAGAAAGCTGCTTATTTTCATTGAAAACCTTATTTCTTATGTTAAGCTTAATTTCCACAGGTAAATTCTAGTTATAAGTGGGAAAAAAGGCCCTGCCGAAAAAGAGAACAATCTATGACATTTAACAGATAACAATGAACAGAACAGGTGATAGGGAGAGAAGAAAACTAAGTTTGAATGGGCCAACTTATCTGAATATCTTAAATAATGACAGAATAATAGTTTATGTCACCAGATAAGCATTGAAAAATCATAATTAATATCACTTATAATCAAGAAAAGGATGGATGAGGTTTTGCTTTGATTAATATTTAGTTGATTTTCAATCATACACTGTTACTCTATTAGGGGTATTATTCAGTAGCAAACTAAGTATTATTGTAAAACCCATGATCTTGCAATCAAATATACGAAAGCTGTGAGGCACCAATAATACAATAACAATATATATAAATCAATTTTTAATTTGACCCAAAAATGCATCGATATTCAGTGAGAGAAAGTAAGTTGCATAACATGTCAATGTATAGTTTAGGTGGTCCCTAGGCATGACTGAACTTTGAATCAAGGAATTCATATCCTTGGGCACAGGGTAAGGATTACTTGGATTCACATCTTCGTTAATATCTTCAACATAGATGGTATTTTCTGGAAGGCCGCAAGCACAAGCAATGCCTGGAACATCAACATAGAACCACTGGGAAGCCTTGGGATCATTTGCCGGAACAAATATGCTTGGCTTCTCACTTCCACGAACTACGCCAACAACTTCTATAGGTGTAACAGATGCAACCTGATCCTGTAAGTTGCACGAGAGAAGTTTGAATTTAAATTTTTTCTGTATTAAACAATTAATGGATATGAATGTGGGGAGAGGCAACCTCAATAACAGGCTTTTCAGACCAAAATCTCCACCAAGATTTAGTTCCATCAACGTGAGAAGGGGAAGGAAGTGCATCTTCCAAATCTTTATCTTGTGAAGCCTCTAAAAATTTGTCTTTCCAACTACGTGGAACCCACCCTCTGTTGACTAAAATTGGAAAACTCACTGGAAGAAACATACACAATAAAAAAATTGAAGAAACTCAGAACAAATAATATAAATTATCTATTAAACCAGTTGATAATATGGTTGACATGTTAACTTAGAAAAATTAGGACTCTTAGGAAGTGATGAAATAAATCCAAGATATTCAAAGCCCTCAAAAGCTCAAAAAGTTTACCAAAAGTAAAATCTTAAAGTTCACTCAGGACACAGAAGATTTTGAATCAGAATAATACAAATCTATTATAAGAGAAAATTAGTATGTCGTACATAGTATAACAAACATCCATTTTAGAAAAAAGGAATTAGTTAATCTAAAGCAAGAGGGGGCACTTTAGAAAATAAAGTACAATTATAGCTCTTAAATAAAAAATCAATGATTGAAATTACAAAAAACACAGACACACGCATATAACAAACTATCAAGTTATTAAAATCTCAACTGCCAATTTTCTAATCAACGGATATAACAGCACTTTGGCCTCTAAAGAGCATCCCCCTCACTTTAGGAAGCCAAATCCTTTTGATACATAGTAATATTGAATATAATGAGCGACACTTTCAATATCAAGTAACATTAGTTTGACAGAAAACTCATCCTTTATCAAATGGTGTCAAAAACAGAAGGTAATGGTGAGGGAAATTTTCAATCCAGAATGCGTAAATAGTTTTAAAGTACAAGTGACAGTGCAGTGCAATCTATTTAGAAGACTAAATGAAAGCCTTAACTACGTTAATTAATGAAGCTTGACCTTCTACATTCTTGTTCTGTATAGAATTTTACACTCACATTTGATGAAATTTAAGCTCAAAAAAATAAAAAAAAAAAGGGTAATGCAAGAGACTAAAAGTTTCTCGTGACTTAATATATTACTTTCATTGACAAAGCTATAAATGTTTACATTTTACCTGTCAGGACAATTGGGAACTGGCATAAGAGGTGTTATAATATAGTAGGCATTTTCAGTGACTCCAGAAATACTTCTTGAACGTGGCCCCACATAGATTGATTTTTTATCATCAAAATATCCTTTGCACACCACCTTCCTAAATTCCAGAGAATCTAATTCCTCATTTGATGAATAAGCACTACTGAATTTTAATGGTTCCATTTGCAACCTCTTCTCTCGATAATCCAACATTTTAATCTGCAACATTGAAGATGGAAGAAATTTTCAATTAGCTGATATGCATAGCAAATATCCAAACATGGAATCTCATGAGTTCATATAAAGTAAACTCAATCCACAAAACTTATTTCCAAATATTTACAACAGAATACTCTATCTATTAGTAAACTATTAAAGTTTGATTGTAAAGAAATTCTTATAACATCGTGTATTCAAGATTTCAAGTCATCCATGTATCGTGGAGATGGCAATTAAGGCAATAATCCATTCCACAATATAATCAATAAGCCTACGATTAGAAATCTCCTAAATGGGTTAAGACTTAAGAAATACGTGACAGACACAGATGAAATAATACTAAATTCAAAACATGATGAGGAAAATGAGAAAATATTATATCACCTCGATGCATCATATTTATTGAAGTTACCTAGATCACTAATGTCAACAGAAATTGATTCAAAGTCTCACAATCTTGACAGTCACAAATAATAATACACGTTTTCAGCCATGGTAGTTCAGAGAAAGTTCACAACTTGTTACACATATAAAAAAAGTTTTATAATAGCACCACAGATCACGTTTTAACTTTTAAGACCACAATCCACCAAGCTTGTAGACTGGAGTTCTTTTACTTGATCCTCATCACAAAGCACACTGTTATATCCCCCACAAATTCACTTACAAACACCTCATTCCAAAAAAAATACAAGTATAATTATTAGGGTGGTGTTACTTTCACATTTCACATAATCTTCTCTTAGATTCAATCACATTCATTTCGGCTCTCCTATTCATTCCCCTTCATCATCAAAATCAATGGTTCAAAATTCTATAAGTGAGATTATGAGAACAAAACATTATGTGAAGAAAAAAAAAACAGTTTCCTAATTATTATGAATTCAATGCCAAAAAAGACACACCTTTTCTTCTCTTCTAATAATCTGCCAAGTCCCGAGGCCAAATGCGATTGCCCCAGGTAGAAACAGCAACCATCTAGATGCTTTTCCTTACATATACCCAAAACATCATACAAATACAAATACAAATACAAAAAAAAAAAAAAAAAACAATGACAATAAAATAAAAGATTGAATTTTTATGAAGAGGGACTTAAGCATTGCAAAAGCCAACATTAACACAGATGGAGAATCGATCGAAGGAACAGGAAATCACTTAGATTCATCCACATGTCCCTTGAATGCGTTGGATTTGATGATGAGTCGTCATTTCTATTCACACCTTCTTTGTCACCCAAGACTGAAAGCTTCTCCTCGCAAGTTGCATCTTCCGGCATGCTGTTGGACCATTGAACCGGTACTTCTTCCACTTTGTTTCCTTTCTTCCAAACCTCACGTTCTCCTAATATTGCCACCACCTTTTCAATCGGTCTGTTGTCTTTTGAGTGCTGAGGAAACTTATGAATCTAGAATGTCGTAGGAGGGACGAACGGTTTAATATGGAAAGTGATGAGTCTGGAATATTGCCACCACCATTGAACCAATACTTCTTCCACTTTGTGTTCTTGGAGTTTGAATAGGGACTTCCAGAAGTTGCATAAAAAGATTGGATCGCGATCCAAGATTATGGTTTTTAGAAAGCCATGGATTTTTCCGACCGACTCCTAGAAAGCTCTAGCAACTTTGGCTGCAGTAAAGTGTACCGATAAAGGTATGAAGTGGGCTCCTTTAGATAACCTGTCAACAACAACAAAAATAACAAAAAACCAGTTAGAGTTAGGTAAATGGGTGATGAAATCCATGGTCAGATCTGTCCAAATGGTGTCTGGAGGGGATATGGGTTGTAATAGGCCATATTGAGAGTGATTTTGTGGTTTTATTTTCTGACACTCCACATTTTTTTACAAAATTCTTAACATCTCCCTTCATTCCTTTCCAGGTGAATACTTTATTGAGGTGTAGGAATGTGTTTTGAGCTCCCAAATGTCCTCCCAACAAGGAACCGTGGAATTCATGCAACAATTTATTCTTCAGAGATGAATTCTTCGGAATGAAGATTCTTGAGTTGTGTAGTAATATTTTGTTGTGCATTTTTCATTCGCCCTATTTGTTTGATTCTGTAATCAGCCCTTGGATGACTGTAATAGCGTAGGGATCCTCTGTGATTTCCTGTTGTAGTATGCTTGTTAGATTGCATGTTGGTCCTATGATGACTGCTAGCTGTGATTGGGGTTGTTCATTAACCCCTTTTGGACATCTGGACAATGCATTTGTTTTGCCTATCACTCTGCTAGATAATTTTTCAAATTCTGTTTGGTACTCTCGTACTGTGCCTGTTTGAGTTAACTTGCATAGTGTGCCTGCAGGATCTTCATATGCAGTAGGTCTATATTGTTGTGTTTCCATGAAACGCATCATCTCTTGTTGAAAACGATCCATCATAATATTAAGTTGCTCTTGGTTGTTGCGTTGCTGTTGGTCAAGAAACACCTGTTGTCGCTCATCATATGTTGTTTGTTGTTGTTGAAGCGCATTCAGTTGGTCCTGTATCTGAGCCATGCGTGTTTTCTCAACCATGGAGGTGAGTTGTTGGATGAAAGCACCGAATGTAAAGGCAAAAGGAGGAGAGGGATGAGGAGTAGGGAAAAGAGGGAGAAAAGAATTTGTCAAATCATTCATATTCATATAGTCATGAATTGATCTTTTTAAAGATTTACAAAATCCTAATTTTGAATTCAAATAATAGAATGAAAATAACAAATTATCCTAATTTTGAATTCAAATAACAAAATAGAAATAACAAATTATCCTAATTTTGAATTCAAATAACAGAATGGAAATAACAACTAATCTTAACTTTGAATTCAACAGAATGAAAATAACAACTAATTCTAATTTTGAATTCACATAACAGAATGAAAATTCAAATACAATGATTATCAAATTAGCTAGTTTGAGATTACTGGAAGTAGTCTATAAGATGTATTAGACTCTTCTTGGTATCGATGGACCTTTGGGTAGCAATTTGGTCCGCTACACTACGTTCCTTAGTAAACTTTGATTCAGGATCCTTATTATCATTCCTCAACTACATCAATTTAACCAAAAATAGATTCATGTCACTAAATCATTTGATAAAAGATGCATAGCCTAAATCTTAAACCATTATATTATTTTATTTTTTAATATATAAAAATACCTTTTCTTCTGATCCCAGTGTTGGATATTATTCGCAATTATTGTCCATGAGTACTCTTAACATTACATTTACATTGAACAATGAAATCAACACATCTACCAGCAGGTAGAAATAAAAAAGAAAGTAAATTCAATACAGAAAAATTGTGTCTAAATTTTCAACCATCGTGGTCGAATCTCAACTTTATGTTTTCTTTTTTAAACAAGCAAACCAGAATATGAAGTTATTAAAACAGTAGAATTACAATTACCCCCAGCTCATAATTTTACAAAAATAACATATTTCTGGAGAACAAATTCAGGGTTCAGGTCCTTCCATACTATCTGTTGTCATTTGTATGCTCAACAGCTACCCTTTTTCTGTAGTTCATTTTAGCTTCAGTTTCTTTTACAACTGCATTTTCCAACTCCCTTAACTGATCTTGGTCATTCAGCATATTCGAAGATTGCTCAGGAGAATCTGGCAGAAAGATTGGATCAGTCTTAATGATTTCATTAAGAATTAAGAATAAACTGACAATTGGTATTTCCAATGACAAACCAGACATTCATTGAAAATTAAACCGCAATACAATATGCCTATATTTTATACATAATCCAAATTATTCCTCCGGCAACAAGTAGAGTTCATTAATTAAAAGCTTCAAAGATTTTATTCTAAAATAATACAGTAATTAACTGGAAATGACCCATAACATAACAAACATACACACAAAAATGAAAATAAAAAATAAATCTGGTGATACTTAAAAATACTATAGAAGTTAAATTGAGAATTACGATTCTGGTAGTGTCTCATCCTTCAGAACAAGATTCTGCCATTTCTGGATCTCTTCTTCCCACCTATTGTAATATGTTTAGAATTCAAAACCTAATAAGGTATGCACCATATCTCCTGCAGTAAAACAATTGGGAAAATTTTGCTTATTAAAACACAATTATACAAAAGAAACATTGAGTTGTAGGTATGCTACATGTTTAGCAATAGGCACACGCACATCTCTTCCTCCATGAAAAACATCTGAGGGGTATTAAAAAGTTTAAACTTTTCAAAATAAATCGAGGGTGGCATTAATAATTTGGAGATCTACTAGAGTTTTATTTAGGATAATGATATTTCACTAGGATCATGTAGTACAGCATATCAAAGCAATATAATCTGATGTAATAGTATTTAAGAGAAGGAGAGCAAGAAAACCTTCATAGAAGCAAAAAAAAAAAAAAAAATAAGAATACAAAATCAAGAGGTATAATGGCCATTTTCACCATATGTGCCTCTAAAGGAAGAGTTTGATCACTTAGAAAATATATCATTAAAGAACCTGTTTAATTTTATATGGAGAAAATGAGGATTTTATATGCCAAATCTTGCAGGCACTACCCATTTAAACTACAATTTTTCTGTTGGACCAGATGGGACAGATTTTAAATTTTTTCCTATAAGCTTAGCAACTCAAAGGCACAGCTGCTCTAATAACAACTAAAATATCATTCAAATTCCACTAAGCTAAAATGCAACTCATGCCACTTCATAGAAAGTATTTAAACCACCATATCATAAATAGTTTCACTTGTGCAGGCAGGTATATACATACAACTATTATTCATTTAAGATATAGACAACCAAAAATATTCATGCAGAACATTGATTACCTCCAGAAAGTGCTACCTTTCACAAAGTTTACTTTTCGAGATGGCCATGCAAGGCTAAATGCAAACAACACATTTTCCATGGGGTTCAACACTTCAACCCATATCAAAGCTGCAACAATGCATTTGCTAAGCATTCAGCCAAACCCATCTTTAGATATTGTAAATTGTGAGTGATAGATGGCCATCCATTATCATGTATATCATCAATAAGCTCCCGTTTAGATGAGATTCTCCTGGATTCCTGAGCCATTAATAGCAGAAATATGAGTTTACAGTATCAAGAATCAAACTGTTGCAAGACATATCTCTGAAGAGATCCATGGCTTCTTTAATCCTTTTATCCTGGCAAAATTCATCATTCAAGATGCAATGACTAAAACCATAAGAAGCCAATCCCCTTTCAAACATTAGGTTTAAAAATCAATTGCCTAGACATGTTGTATTTTGGAAAAAGCATCTAACAAGATATTATAAGTGATAACATCAACCGGCAGACCACCATCATGCATCACATTGAAAAGCTCCCATGCATGAGAGATTCTCCCAGACTTGCACAGGCCATCAATGAGAGAATTATAAGTTACAGAGTCAGGAACCAAATTTCTGCGATGCATTTCTTTGAAAAGGTTCATGGCTTCATCAATCCTCTTGCTCTTGCAATACCCATTGATCAAGATGTTATAACTAGAAACATTTGGAGTCAATCCCCTTTCAAACATTAGGTTAAATAATTCAATTGCCTTGTCAACAAGTTGGATTTTGCAAAGAGCATCTAACATGATATTGTAAGTGATAACATTAGGGGACGGACCACCATCATGAATTGCACTAAAAAGTTCCCACGCATAAGAGATTCTCCCAGATTTGCACAAACCATCAAAAAGAGAACTGTAAGTTACAATATTAGGAGCCAAATTTGTGTGATGCATTTTATTGAAGAGGCTCAATGCTTCATCAATTCTATTATTTTTGCAATAACCAATAATCAGGATGTTATAACTCCAGACGTCAGGCATAATACCCCATTCAGCAAATGTATCAAATAATTTTCTCGCCTCAACCACATCATTGTAAAAGCAATATCCACTCATTAAAGTGTTAAAAGTAACTACATCTGGTCGCTGACCTCTTTCGATCATCAAATTACACATACCATGAGCTTTTCCAAGCATTCCTTTTTTACATAATGCATCAATTAATATATTGTAGGTATAAACATTCAGGTTGACGTTTCTATCGACCATATCACACAGCAACCGAGTAACTTCTCTCCACTGCCCCAAACCACAAAAACCATGAATTAGACAAGTGTAAGTAAAAACATCAGGATCTATTCCCCGGCCAATAACATCTGAATATAAATCCATCGCCTCAGTTACAAGTCCATCTTTGCACAAACCATCAACAATCATGTTGTAGATTACTACATTCGGCCTAACCACTTGCCATTCCATCTTGTGGAGCAACTCAAAGGCCTCTCTTGTCAGTCCAATCTTACACAACCCATTGATCAAGGTCCCATAAGTAACTTCATCCAACAGAAACCCCTGTGCCACCACACTGTCATGAAATTCCAATGCTTTCCTAACCTCACCATTGATACAAAACCCTTTCATGATTGTGGTCAAGGTTATGGCATTGAGCTGATAGCCCCTCTTGAGAACCATGCCCAACACAGAAAAAGCAAAACCCATGTGACCCAAGTGGCAGTAACAATTGATCAAGATACTCAAAGTCACTATAGAAGGTGTGATTCCTCTCAACCCCATTTGTTTAGAAAGTGATATAGCAGTTGGGTAATGCTTCATCTTCACTATTGACCCTAAAATCATGTTAAATTCTACAACAGATGGAAGAGGATGCATAGTAATCAAGCGAGTGAATAAGGCCACGGCATTATCAATAGCATCAAACCCAGAAATTTTTTTCGCATTTTGCTTTTGGGAATCAGAAAAGAACCTCAGAAAGACGCTAAATTTGGAAATCGCATACCTAAATTTTGATGAATAAGCACTACTGAATTTTAATGGTTCCATTTGCAACCTCTTCTCTCGATATTCCAACATTTTAATCTGCAACATTGAAGATGGAAGAAATTTTCAATTAGCCAATATGCATAGCAAATATCCAAACATGGAATCTCATGAGTTCATATAAAATAAACTCAATCCACAAATTTTTTTTCCAAATATTTACAACAGAATACTCTATCTATTAGTAAACTATTAATGTTTGATTGTAATGAAATTCTTATCACATCGTGTATTCAAGTCATCCATGTATCGTGGAGATGGAAATTAAGGCAATAATCCATTCCACAATATAATCAATAAGCCTACGATAAGAAATCTCCTAAATGGGTTAAGACTTAAGAAATAAGTGACGTACACAGATGAAATAATACTAAACTCAAAACATGATGAGGAAAATGAGAAAATATTATATCACCTCGATGCATCATATTTATTGAAG
The DNA here is from genome assembly GCA_007407185.1 of Glycine tomentella. Taxonomy (NCBI): domain Eukaryota; kingdom Viridiplantae; phylum Streptophyta; class Magnoliopsida; order Fabales; family Fabaceae; genus Glycine; species Glycine tomentella. The sequence continues at coordinate 35,611 of PYAF01003847.1, forward strand.
TTACCTAGATCACTAATGTCAACAGAAATTGATTCAAAGTCTCACAATCTTGACAGTCACAAATAATAATACACGTTTTCAGCCATGGTAGTTCAGAGAAAGTTCACAACTTGTTACACATAAAAAAAAAAGTTTATAATAGCACCACAGATCACGTTTTAACTTTTAAGACCACAATCCACCAAGCTTGTAGACTGGAGTTCTTTTACTTGATCCTCATCACAAAGCACACTGTTATATCCCCCACAAATTCACTTACAAACACCTCATTCCATAAAAAATACAAGTATAATTATTAGGGTGGTGTTACTTTCACATTTCACATAATCTTCTCTTAGATTCAATCACATTCATTTCGGCTCTCCTATTCATTCCCCTTCATCATCAAAATCAATGGTTCAAAATTCTATAAGTGAGATTATGAGAACAAAACATTATGTGAAGAAAAAAAAAAAACAGTTTCCTAATTATTATGAATTCAATGCCAAAAAAGACACACCTTTTCTTCTCTTCTAATAATCTGCCAAGTCCCGAGGCCAAATGCGATTGCCCCAGGTAGAAACAGCAACCATCTAGATGCTTTTCCTTACATATACCCAAAACAACATACAAATACAAATACAAATACAAAAAAAAAAAAAAAAAAAAAAAAAAAAAAAAAAAA